>VZTD01001031.1:1241093-1257450 GCA_013397725.1 Rhagologus leucostigma
ATATATGGAAAAGTGCACATTTATGTATCAAGTAGAGTCCATAGAGGTATTGGGATAAAGGAGCTAAGCAGATGTTGGCAGTGAGCAGTTTCCTCATGGTCACTATTCTGTGCTTAGATCCCTGCAGAGGGGCATATGTATTTGTTTGGACTTCTAAGAAGATCAAGCAAAAAAAGGACACTGACAATTTGATGTCTGTTTCATGTGGTGCCTTGTTTATAAAGATCCTAAATGACCTTAAAATGTGTAATGAAGAGAGGGTCAAAACAAATGTGATGCCAGGAACAGTACCAGGCTGCTGCATTCCAGCATGGGCAGGGGATTTGCACAGGAGCCCGGTGGCAAAAGCAGGAACAGAGTTGAGATTCCTGGGTCTTGTCTCTCAACAAAGACAAGGCTCTCTGTAGCAGTCACCTATGCACTCCAGGTTTCCTTTCACACATGCTGGCTGCTGCAGTCAGGAGTGCTGTCCAAAGCCATTACCAAGGTTTGCTCTGTGCAAACAAAGTGCAATGCCATCAGTACTTGATCTGCTAGGTTGATAGGGTATGACTGCAGCGTGAGCCCAGAAGTGAACTCTACTCCACTGGGGCCAGCAAGCTGTTGAGCTCATGTCCATTTCGGGAATCCTCTCCTGTTGGATGCCATGTGCTCTTGGGAGAGGCCCTGGCACCCTGTGGCCAGCCATACCTAATGATGGAGCCAGCTGTGTTCCCTGTCTCTGAGTGTCATGACCTGGAGCTTGGAACACAGCAGAGATTATTCTGCTGGATGAATAGTATCCAGTGTTCTTTGGTGGAACACCTGGGAGGGTGTCGCATCCTAGAGAAGCTGCTGATGGCAAGTGCCCAGAGGAAGGCAACAGGGATACTTTCGGCAAACTGAAGTGGGAAATAACTTAAGCAGGTTTTGCAATGTAACTGAAAGTGTGATACTTCCAAGTGAATTCCTCCATATGGGTGCTCAGCCCTCTATACTTCTTTCTTCCTTTGAACCAGCACCAATATCTCTTATTTGCAAATTTTCATAGGCAGAAATTGATTTAAAATTGCCAGAAATCAAGGGCCTCTGCCTTCACATCCACTTTTAATGCTTCTTGTAATCATTTTGAGTTGATTTTTGCCCTCTCTTTGCTCCTCCAGATCCTGTCACAGCTTTAATACGTCAGTACAAAGCTTAGGCAACCTCACCAATCAGGCATCCTGCCTCAGGGCAGCAGGTGCCTCAGCAGGTGTTACTTGCTGGAAGGAGAGGTTTCACTTGGGTTAGGCTGAAGGGAAGCACAGCTGATGTTGGCAGTGGGAGTGGAGGAAAATGATGGTCCCATGCACACTGGGGTTGGCTAATGCTGTCACTAGAAAATGTCCCTCTTTTGGAATTCATCTGACAAGCGAACCCACCTTCACTATTAGTTTGGAAATTTAATGACAGGTAAGGAAACTCTCCTATATAGAAGACACTTCTTGTCCTTTGCTTATGTAAGTCAGAGCTATGGCTTCTGGGCTCTCACTGAATGCCTCCTTTTCTCTGTACTTTTCCAGCTCATTTGATACAATTTTGAATTGTGGGTTGTTGGGGTTTTTTTAAGGTTTTTAAAAAAAGATATATTAATTACACAAATGCTTTGTGGAGAGCAATGCTCATGTCAAAAGGTTTAAGCTTTGGGTTTAATTTGGATGAATGCCTGAAATTTAGCTCTGAACCAGTGGCAGTTTTTGAATTTATAAATACTAATATCCATCTGAGATTCTGGTCCAAAGAAAGAGCAAGACTTTTATTCTGTTCAGGTTCCTCATTTCTGCTTATCACCATAGTAAATTAGGCCTTTTCAGGCAAGCAACAAGTGGTATGACTAACAACCTTGTAGTGCTTATTCTTTCTTCCCAGCAGTTTCAGTGAGAACAGCCAAGGTCTGGCCATTCAGGCCAAGGACTTAAAGAAGTGTTTGATATTTTTGAGGACTCTTGCAAATTTTAATACAAATTATTTTTGTTTGGGAGTTTGTCTGCTCTTGGCTGGCCCAGGTTAACCAAGTATAGGGAACAGGTTCAGGATCCTTCCCATTCCCCAAAACCGTGGGGTGAGTAAGTGTCCATAACAAGTATTTAGCCACAGAAGTCAGTGCCTGGGAACAGAGTGATCAAATAAGATAAACTGGAGTGATAAATCGGCTGAAGGCATGACAATAGGGTAGGAATAACAGTTTAGTTATGATAAAATTGTAGAAGTTAAAATGTTCATGCATTTAAAAATCAGGAATTTATGTGTTCTTGCCATCTTGAATAGGATTTAGAAATGACACTGAACAGGGAAGTGAAACCTGGATTTAGGATTCTGTATGTGATGAAGTTAGGTAACGCAGCAGGGATTTTTTCTGACTAATTGGTAGGACTATGGGTGGAAATGTCTGTGATACTGTGTGCTGTGTAAGCAAGCACATCTGCTTACTGCACTCTGCTCTTCCCCGAATTCTTGTTCTAATACGTGTGTGCTGATTCCTGTTCCAGTACAGCTAAAGCCATGCTGCAATCTCTTGGTAACAGGCTGTCTGGGTGGACCTGGGAATTTTCACCTTATGGTAAAGTCGGAAATGTCACCAAGGCAGGGCATTTTGTGCTAGTTGGAGGATTCTGTTTCCAGTGTAAAGAAGGACAAGACAAACAAAATGTCACGTTTGTGACTCCCATACACACTTGGTCTGAACACAGGGCTGAAGGTATCCGGCTGTACTGTAGTCTGCAGGAACTCTACTTTCACCTGCAAAAGGTGAGCAGAATGGAGAGCTTATTTTCTTAACCACCCATGATTGAATTCTGTTAGTATTTAATACCTGTATTGAATCTCAGATAATTGCTAAAGCGCTGAACTGCTGTCTCAACTTATCCACATGCAATTAATAATATTGATCACCCTACACTGACCTTGAGAGTTAATAACTGGTTTTTCTCTTAGTTTCTCTTGATGAATGGTGCTTTGTACATGCCAGCTTATAATTTTGTCAAGGTGTCAGATCACAGGGTCTGATCCTGCAGACACTGAAATGCAAATAGTGCTTTCTGCAATGGTTGTTTCCTTAGGACCAATAAGAGTATTTATGTCTAGGCTGAGAAAAAGAAGTACTTTTTTATTTTTGCAGGATTTGCCTGGGGGAAGCCTATACAAATATTTGTGTATGAGCCAAATTACTTGAAAGCTGTGTAGGATACCTGCACAAAGATTTGAGGGTCCAAAAGTCTGGCCTTATTTTCTCCATCAAATAATTAGGTGGTTCTTTTCTCCATCTAATGATAAAGTGTTTCTGTTTTTCCCAAAAAATCCTTTCCCAAAGTAAACACCCTGGTTAAGACATAGAGCTATAATTGAGGCAATTTATTTGTCTCATCTCATTTGGAGAGACCTTTAGAAGTCTTTTTGCTCTAGGTAATCTGAACAACATCTTTTTCCTGATTACCTTGAACAAACTGAAGAATTTATTTATGGTTATCTTTTACTAATAGGCTTCCCTGCTTACCTAATTCTCATCTCACTAGCATTATCTGATAATGAATCAACAGTACTGCTCCTGTTTTGTATGACATTTTTTTCTTAGACTCCTGCTGCACTATGTGCCTTTTTGCTTGCACATATCCCTCTGTTGAGATCCCTGACAGAAGGATCAGAACTACTGCAAGCCTGGAAACAGATAATCTAGCAAAAAAGGTTCTGCTAAAGTCTCTGAAATATTTTTGTTTTCTGCTGCAGAGAAAATCAGACAGATCTGGAATGTGTGAAGTAGCACTCCCAACCCAGAGCTTGGTATCACTGAGGAAAGCTTTGCAGTGCTGTATTATCCAAGAGACACATGGCGAGGGAGTTTGGGGGAAGGAATCCGCCCCCACATCGGTTTTCTCACATCAGCACTAACCCTCATTGGTGGAGCAGTATGTGGGAACGGTGTGTGATAATCTCGCTGCTCCTTCTGCAGAGCGAATGGAGCACATCGTCCCATAACAGCCACCACTCAGCACTTTAGCACTGATTTGCCTTCCCCATGGACACATATAACGTCCACCATCTTTTGGACAACTGTCATCATCTGAAAACATCTTATCTTTGTAAAAAACATCTTGACAAACTCTTCAAACACTGCCTCTTCCCTGCCTTTGTACTCATTCACCCCCTCCCCACTGCATCCTCAGATAAAGCAGATTATTGCAAAATCCATTTAAAAAACACAGTAGTTTTATACTGAAAGATATCTAGAGGGCAGCAAATCCAGAGGGAAATCTCATCCTTCAGTGCAAACGAAACCTCCTCTTTTATTTAATTTCTGAAAAATCAAACACAGAGTTACGTGAAGCTTTTTTTTTCTCTCTCTCTCTTCACAAAGCAGCAAGAATAAGATATCTCTATGAGGTTGAGGTATAATCATACCTGGGAGCAAATTTTTAATTTGATTAAAGCTTACAGTACTGGGCAAAGCCTGTAAATTCAGGTGTAAGCTATGAAGAAACTGCTCGGCCATCCATAATCCCATCTGAAAGCAAATGTATTTTTAGCGTATTGCTGTGTGACACGGAATGCTCCTGAGTTATTTGTGTATAACTGTGCTTGGTGTGAAGGATATATTTAATTTAGTATTAAGACTGTGTTATTGATTACAGTTCCATTTTCCTTCATGTTTCGTTCAAATTATAGTTGGCCAAACAGCAGCTGGGTTCCATTTAAGTGTTGGCAATGGAAATCAAGGCTTCTGTGACATCTTGCTTTATTGCATACTGCCTTCTTCAGCACATTTTGACACCCTTTGAAAAGTGTTTCTGCAATTACCCTTCCTGAATTTCATCACCAGCAGTTGACGTGTACACTAATAAGGATGTTGGAAACCTCTCTCTCATGTCCTTAATGTCTTATGTTTGGCATTTGAGGTTTGGAACTTGGCCATCAAGAAGTTATCAGAATGCTTAAAAAAAAAGGAAGAAAATTTAAAAACAGCAATGCTAATGGTTTGAGTTTTTACACAGTTTTTGAAAATTTTCACTTTAATTGTGTATGAAAAACTGGCATCTGCATGTTGAAAGATGCAACTGGAGGCAAACCAGTGCAACTTCTTGTGCGTACTGTCAGTAACTACAGGGAAAAGCAGACAGATTCCTTTGACCACACTTGGGAGTACTAGTGTCTAAATATCAAAAAGGATATCTCCCATTCCCCACTTTCTGAAGGTGCAAAATGGGTTAATGAACTGACCTCCGTTGGTCTGACATTTACTTTTACTGATGAAAAATGTGATATGAGAGTGGGTGACTGTTGTTATCAAGGAGCAGCATATTTGCATTGAAACAGGATAGGATGTATACAGGAGAGAGGAGGACTGGGATTGTGTGAAGACTGTTTTTGCTGGAGACTATGCCTGAAATGAGAAGGATTTCTGTGGTACCTGATAGCATTTATAGCAAAGGCCGTTCAAGAGCACAGGCAATTTCCTGCTGATTGCTTTTCTTCTGATGTACAATCCCCTTTTCCTGTTCATACATGTGGTGATTCTGCACAGCTAGTACTACATTAGCATTGAAATATCAGGGAATTTTTGTCACTAGAATAGTCAGTTGCTACTGAATATGCAAAAGGCTTCACCTTCCTTACTATCTCTGCTATCTCTGAACATCTCTGTATTTCCTCTGCAGGAAGGGAACATTCCCTTTCTTCCTTCATCTCCACTAGAGTGTTCCTTTTGCCTTGGGTAATTGTTTATGAGGCGACCACTGGGTGGTTTTCTAAAGCAGCTGCAAGTTGCGAGGTGCAGGTTCAGAATGATGCACTGCCAAAGCCCGCTGACTTGCTACTGGTAAGGGTCATAGAATGGGTAGGGTTGGAAGGGACCTTAAAGATCATCCATCTCCAACCCCCCTGGCATGGGGGATGTGGTTGGCCTTCAGGGCTGCATTTAATAGCAATATATGACTGCTTTTTTTGTTTGTTTGGTGTTGTGTGTACCCTGCCCTGTGAGTAGAGGGTATATCTGAGCTATGAGAGGTTAAAACCTTTTGGACTCCTTTCATTGCTCAGAAAACTCTTGCTGCCTTGGGCTGTGTAGATGAAATATAAACACCATTTATATCTACTTAAAATCTGAATTGAACTTGAAATTTCTGTTCAGTCCAGTGGTGAATGTAGCTACTGTTAAATTGCTCCATTAACTATAAAGCAAAGTTTAATCTGCTGCGTTTTACTTTTGTAAAAGGCTTCTAAGCACTGGTAATGTTCCTTTTTATTGTGTTCTTTTAACTTTATAGGAAACTGAGAGCTTTGTCCTAAAAAAAAAAAAATTAGGACTAAAATACCTATGAAAGAAATGCAAAGGTTCAAAAAAGAAAGAAGAAGGGAGCAGCATTACCAGGAAGAATTAAAAAGAACAACGCTGGAGCAACTTGCTGTTTTGCCTTTTCCTTTCCAAAAGAAAAAAGTGGTCAAAGAGCTTGGTCAAAGAGCCCCACTAAGCAGATTACCTCAACTACTTGTGGAAAAGACTACAAGTGCAATCCAGAAAGGCAATTACTTCGTTGTTTTTTTTTTTTTTCATTCAGATAAAATTTTTCAGCTTCTAACATGGAGTTAATTGCCTCTTTTTTTTTTTTCCTCCTTTTTTCTTGTAATGGTCGTTTGCATAGGTTTAGTCATCCTTGAGGGTAGCTGCTCCAAGTATACAGCAATTGCCAGATGATTAGCTCTTTGATGTTTTCACTGAGTACTTTGCTGGTTAACCTCCTTAGCTGGAGAGCTGCTTATTGTTATTTATGTCTTGTCAGCATAGAGGTTCATTAAGCATTGGTAAATGACATGTTTTCATATCTGCTGACACTAGAAATGCAATATGATCAATTGCAAATTGACTTTAGTGGAGCAATGGAGTGCATTTAACACACATCAGTGGATCATTTGTACAAGCAGAGCTCGAATTTTTATGGCTGTTTATGTCTCTCTAATATCCAAGTATAAATTCTCCCAAGCCAAGCCATTCTTAGTAAAACCAAATGCAAAAGTCTGTCCAACAAGTGATCGTGTATCCCAGGCCGGGTCTCAGCACAGGAAGTTTTTGGATGGCAGGAAGCTGAACGTGGTGAAACGGCCCTGATTGCCTCAGCTGTGCCAGGAGGCACAGGTGGGCTGGGGCATCCCCTGTGAGCGTTGCCCTGCCTCAGGCTGCACCAGGGGCAGCTCCCCAGAGCTTTCCCTCACTTGATGGCTTGCCACCGCCTCAGGAGGGTGACACTGAGTCCTGCCCACACCCCAGGGCAGGTCTGGAGATGGTTTTGTGTATGTGTGATTCCCAGAAACTGAGCTGATTACACCTCTGTGTCCAGGTCCTGCGGGGAGGGGGGGTGTCAGTGATGGGGAGTCAGGAGCTTCCAGTCTCCCACGTGTCAGTGGTCTTTTACTGCTCTGCCGCTCCCGCTCCTGGCAAGGGAGCCGAGCTCACACTAGGTTGGGTTCAAAATGCTGCTTTCTGGTGTTACTGCAGCAGCAGCTCCTGAGGAAGCTGCTGTTGTCTTTAGTGGCTCAAGGCCATTGTTAAACTGACAGCCTTGGGGATGGGGATGCTGGGGCCGGAGGGCAGGGCCTGAAATCCGTCCTGCTGCACATGGTGATAGAGTATCCCCTGCAACAGCACTGCCAGGCACTGGGGATCTCCCCTGCTTCCGAGACCTGGCGTGGTGATCTTCCTTATCAGTGCTTGAATCTCCTCTCTAGGATGAGCTACGACCCCACACCAAGGGCAACTAAGCAGTAACTGTATCCCTCCAGGTTGTCTCCTGCCCAAAACTGTACATATGCTTACATTTTGTTGCTTGTCCCTCACTGGAGTACAGGCTCTCCATCTTGTTTCCTTCAGATCAGACCAAAATTTCTAGGAACTACTGGTATTTCCGTCGTTCTGAGACAGCTCTTGCCTGTACTAGTGTACTTGGACTAGAGGAGGTCACCTTCACAGACACCTCTGAATTTCTAGACCTCTATCTTCAGAAATTTGTCTCAATGGCAGAGGTAAAATTTTCAACTCTGCGGATCCAGGCAGATTATATGGTTAAAGATTTGCCATCAGAACTAGGAGAAGCATATAGTTACCTTTATTTAAAAAAAAAAAAATCCATGACCCCAGAAGGAGAAAAAAAAGGCTTTTTGAGAAAAGGTTTTCATTAAAAAGCATCATCAGGTTTCAATTTAACAAAACACTGTAAAATAAAAGAAAACCATGAATGCAGGCAGCAGCCCTGGGAGCATTCAGTGCTGATTTACTAGGACATATCTCCTGTAGAGTTAGATTATTATTTTTCTCTACTGTTTTGTCACACATTGTTTCATGTCTGAGATTCCTCACTAGTAACTGAGAAAAGGCAGGAAGGATTTACTCACATTAAATCCATTATTTTATGTACTGGAGAAAAAAAAAGGCTTGTGTTGAAATCTCTTTGGGAAGAAAGTAAGATCTTACATTGTTTTAATTGGAGTAGCTTTGGCAATTTACAATCTATACGTAAGTAAAAATATTTTGACATTCATCTGGAGTATCTGACTTAGCTTATGCTTTTCTTCTGTTGGTGTATTTGCAATATGCTCATGGCTTTATATGCTATGATAACTTCCTTGGTTTGTCTTATGAAAATGAAATTAAACTTCAGATTGTCTTTTGTTTATAGAAAAGACAGGAGATTCTGATCTAATCTGTTTGATTAGAGACCTTCCTGAAGAAAAGTGTTGTCTTCCTTGTTATACTCATTCTCACTAAATATCCAGAACCATATTTGCTCCTGGGCAGCTGAAGTACTGGTTGTGTTTGCTCCCTGTGGATTGGACCATGTGAAACAGCCTTGTTTCAGCACTATGAATAACAGAATGCTGAATTAATATTATGGCCCCCTAACAAAATTGCTTTGATGTAAGATTCCAATATCCTTATTTTGTTACAGAGCCATAATACTTGTTTAGCATTCTGTTATTCATGTGCTAAGATGATGTTGATGGACTTACTAGGAGTCCAGCTATGGAGTTCGTGCTGGGGTAGAGTCAGACAGATGAAGGCAAATTTCAGCCCAAGTTTAAGACTGTAAGGTGGAGCAGATGGCAGAGCTAGTGATTTTGATCTTTGTTATCAACATGCCAATTGTCCCTGCATGTTTTTCCCAACTTTGTTGTTTTTTATCACAGTGCAGGGCTAGATCCTGCCCTGGAGAAAGCTGCAGTGCACTGGCAGCACAGGCTGCAAACTGTGTCTGAATAAGGTGCATTTAAAAAAAAAGAGAACCTATTGGTCACAAAATATGAATTTTTGTTTAAGGAAAGCAATGATAAACTTGACGAATGATAGAAAGATGAAGAAAAATGGGCTAAGAGAGGTTTGAGTGTCTAAGCAAAAAGTGTGGTGATTCCACTTAAATCTTGATAATTTAACCAAACTCTGCTTGTGCACACAAGTAGTATGAACAACAATGGAAAGGAAAGAAGAAACGAAGGACAACTGCCCTGTCTGTCTTCACATAGCACATACATTCCATATAAAATTCACCAGGAGGTGGAATATATAAAATTATAGTATGCACTAAGCCAGTAATAACCAAACAATTTGAGATCATGGGGAGTTTTACCATTTCTCTTTCCCTTCTTAAAATCAATTAAGAATCAATTTTATTTCAAAAACACTGAAAGATAATTTATAGGGAATTTTACCTCTGGATGATGATGCCCACTAACAACAAAATGCAAGAAAACAAGATCCCAGAGCTCTTCAGAATGATCTCTTAAAATCTGCTGGAGACATGTTGGGGTCAGGCTTTCTCAGAGGCACTGCAGACTCCATTTCTGCCATCCATTTCTGCCATCTCTGGCTGTCCAAATAGCAGTGCCAGGCTGTAAGACATGGAAGTGCTTTTCCTCCAGGCTGCCTCAAGATTCCAGGCAGAGCTGGGGTCTTCTGCAGACAGAGGAAACTGCCTCTGACATCCGCTGTAGAAACCATTGTGGTCCAGCGAAGGGGTGGGGAGAGAGATGTATCACTCCCCACTTGCCATGTGTGTTCAGAGGCTGCTGCCCATCCCGGAGCTGTAGCCAGGCTGGGGGCAGAACCACTGGCCCAGCCCAGGGTGCAGGAGGACATGGAGCTGGATCCATGCAGAAGGCTGTGGTCCTGCTCTGCATGGCTCCTCTGGTTTTGATAGACAGGGATCTGAGTGTTAATGTTACACATAGTTGCAAGGATGAGGAAAAAAATTGACCAGAAATACCAAAAGGACAAGTATTCATTAAAGAGGATAGATTTATCGACTGTCTAGACCAAAGTTAGTTCTGTATTCACACTTTAAAACTTTTAATTAAGGTTTACACTTATACTGTCTAGCCATTCTCAGGTTAGTTTTATGAAAACATTAACCTTGACATTTTGACAACTTTTTTCCTTTCATTTAGTCTCTCATTTAAAATTGTTTTCATTGTCTGTGGTTTAGTGATTCCCTTGGTCCGCTTACACAACCAAGCCCTTTGAAGAGTGACAGCTCAGCATGCCCAGTGGCAGCTCCCAGCACAGCATTTAATTCTCAGTTCAAGCTGAGAAGTGGAACTCTACCTCTGTGGCACTGCACCAGCATCACACCGGGTTTTGCAGGCAGCGAGGTGAAATTTGCCTCCACACCTGTATGCTGCACCTGTGAGAACACCCTGGTGCCTTCACACCTTGTGGGACCCAGGGGCCAGCAGGGGATGTGGGGCTCTCCCTCAGCTCCGTGCCTTGGCAAGAGGCTCCTGCTGTCCCTCCTGCCATCACATGCACACACAAGTCCTGTACCTCCCAGTGCAGTCTGTTTCTCTAGAGGATGCTCCAGCTTCTGCACGGGAGGCCCTAAGCAGTTCCCAGTAGCTTCTGTCACGTGCTGGGACCAAGCAGTATAGTGTGCAAAGATGCTCTGACAGTGCCACGTGTTGATTTGGGAAGTCCAAGTTCATTGTACATTGTTGTATCAGGAAATGCCCCAAATCCCCTAAGAAGTTCCTGCAAGTCATACTTAAACCTTTCTGCCCCCGCTCTCTGAAGATATTTAGGCAGAAATGTACGTAAACTGTGTATGTTTGCAGTGATGCAGGCAGGTGCTGTGAAAGTCATACAGGAGTGTTTGCATGGCCAACACCAGTTAAATGAGCCTTTAAATTTTACTGATGTATTTCTTCTCAGCTGCTTTTCTCTGTAAAGCTGCTGTGGTTATTAACTCTTTGGAGCTCACAGGTGATGAGGCAAGACGTTTGGGTGTTAATGGCAGCACTTTGATAGACAAGTAGAGAGACATGTCTCTCCCCAGGGAGACAGGAGAACACATCAGCTCTCAAGAAAGGAATAACCCTCACCTCTGCATCCCTGCATAGCTTTCCTTAAGACTGCATTGTGTTGGGGGAATTTCCACTCCAATCCCGCTGACTGAATGTGAGAAACTGGTCTTTCAATTTTGCTGGAAAAGGGGAAAATCAAGTGGTTTTTTGTTTGAAACAACAGAGAAAAAGTGGTAAGATGGCATAATTCAGACCAAGCTCCTGTGGAAGGAAGGAAATGTTGCTGAAAGAAATTGCCAGGGAGCAGAAATGCCTGCAGAGAAGCAGGAATGTAAATAGTGTGGATGTGTCCAGCCTTTCCTATAAAAGATTCCTGCATGTCCTCCTGCTTCTTTTTCAAGTATTGTCCAGTGTGTTGTTGAGTGGATAAATTGAGTGCACCCTCTGGTTCCATTTGCAGGAGTTCAAGATGAGAGCACTGAGTCACTTGCTCTTACCAAAGGTGACTTTCTAACTCGAGTGTGGATCAGAAATAAGAAGAGTGGTGACGTTTTACAAGTTAAGGCTACCCAAAACAGTGAGAGAGATTCTGCCTCATGTAAGGCCAAGGGGAAAAGAAGGTTGGGACTGCATTTTTAATACTGTTTGGGAATCCAGGTTCCCGAGACAGGCGATGTACATCCTTGTGAGCACGAGGGAACAGTGAGGACAGTGCTTGACCCTGTGTCACCGTTTCCCTGCTGGAGATGGTGACATGTTCGTAGCAGGAACACAGTCCCTGTTCCCAGGGTGGGGAGAGGAAGCAGGGACCTGAGGAACCGAACAATCACCACTTTTACTTCTAAATAGCAAATACATCTCTCTATTTGCACACAGTGAACATCTGAGGATTAACTGGAAAAGGATAAATGTGGGATTTTGGTATTGGAATTAGGGTTTAGAGAAATCTGACGAAACAAGTAGTGTATAGGGCTTTGACATAAATAGGCATGGTAATGAAACTGATAAGGGAAACACCCTCGGGAATCCTAGAATTGAAATCCTCATTGATCTCTTCTGGCACTGAGAAAGAAAAATGCTGGTCTACAGATTGACAAGCACTATATGAAGGAAAAAATTAGATTATACTCAGGTGATTATCCAAATCAAAAGAAGTTCAGAAGAAAGAGAAGTGTCTAAGTCTTTTTGTTTATAATTCAGCTTTACAATCATGGATGTTATTCCCTGAGGACAGGACTGTATTGGTAATTCCAAAAATTAATAGGAAAAAAAAACAACCCAGAAGAACATATACACTGAGTTATCAGTAAATTGTTTTTCTTGCCATGCAAAAGAAGGAAAAGACTGGCCAAAAAGTCTTGATCAATTCTGTAGCATCCTGAGGTAATGCTCTGTGTCAGAAATGTAAATATTTTCCTCAAAGGAAAATATTTTTTTAATCACTCCAAAGATTAGTGGTACTGATTTACCACTAACAATTTATTTATTATTTATTAACAGTTTATTAATATTATAAAAATCTAATCTGTTTTCTCACATTAGTTTTCTTTTCTCACTTCACCTACGTCGGATTGCAAAATTTGGCCCAGCAAACCATATTTTCAACACATTTGACCCTCACTGATAAGAATATTGATTTTGTTTTAGGGAACCTGGCCTGGCATTTAAGTCTACAGTATCTGATTCCCTTCTCTGACACAAACCTTATGTATGAATATGAGGGCTTAATTTTCTGGGGCTCATTTTCCTTTTTGTAAAATATTACTTTTGTGAAGAGAGTTCCCCAGCTTCATCCTCCTAATAACTGGAATTCTTCTAGTTTACTAGATGGATGTGATTGTGGCAAGTTTTCATACAATATCTTTATCTAAATATCTCTATAAAATTAAATAGTTATTTTCGTCTCATGGTAGTTAGTTCTTGGATGCCTTACGGACCGCAATTGTCTCCTCTTTCAGTGTGTTTTACTGTGCAAGACAAGATTTCCAGCCTTCTGTCATGAGAAAATGCTCCTCTGATCACCTCCGTAAGCCCCTCCATGCCTCTCTTTTGATGTGAGCTCTTGCGTGCAGTATCCAGATGGGATTTCTCTCTGTTTTGTATAAGAAGATACAGGGAGAAATTTTGCAGAAATGCTTGTCCCCTCAAAAATAAAGGAATCTTTCTGAGCCTGCTCACTTATAAAAATACATAGGACAGGGATATGTGCTTGTGGTATCCCAACACCATGTCTGTCACCCTGTCCTTTATGCCCAACACACAAGGGAGGTCCAGCTGAACAGTCAGGATTTCTTGGGGCACAGCCTAAGTAAAATACAAAATCAAACAATATGGAAAAAAACAAACAAACAAAAAAACCAAAACCAAGCCAGAAGTGTGTGTGAGTTGCTGTATAGCTATTAATAAGAGTGTTAAGCAAGAAAATGCTTGAAACCACTTTGTGGGTTGAGCATAGGACACCTACTTTGTATTGCTCTCCCCTCTGCCCTTGTCCACCTGTCCATATTCTGCAGCTGCTGGCTGCAGGAACACACCCAGTAGAGGCAAAATTAGCCCACCCTAGGGTCCTAGGGCTGGAAGGAGCAGCCCTTCACGGCATCCTGGCAGTCACAACGGCCAGCACAAAAGGAGGTTGCTGCTGCCAAGGGGGACCCAGGATGAAGGTTGAGCTGGTGTGCAGTGCTACCCTTCTGCAGGCTCAAGGCAGCTGTGCTGGGTCGCCTCAGCTGTGTGACTGCTCTGTGTCAGGGGAAACCTGAGGGGATGCATCTAAATGCAATTAGTGGGGCAGCATTTGATAGTTCTGGTCTGGAGCAAACTCTGGTCCCTAAGAGACAGGCATGACCCACCTTGCTGCTGGCTTGATATGGGGCTAGGATAAAGGGGCAATGTTAAGGACAGAAGCTGTCAGGTGGGGGGTTTACATATGGCTGATACTCCTGGGATTTAACTGGGGATGGCTTCTATTTACAAAGTGCAAGAGCTGTAACTGCACTCAGTCATTGTGCAAAACTGTTTCATTGGAAGACTGTCTAGTGATTGCTGCTTCAATTTACTTATTTTCTAAGGTTTATTTTGCACTTACAGTTTGTGAACTGATCTGGTTTAGACTTTAAGATGCTAGCGTTATGTCTCCAGACTGAAGCGTTTTGTTGTGTCACTCCTTGTTTCTAGTGCCAAGATCACAGTCAGAAGGGAGTCACCCATGAAGATTTGCTCATGCAGCTAAGCAAACTTTCATGGATAAAGTCCTAAACAAAAAAGGTCAGTTATACATATGTAGTTTTGTATATGTGTAGTTTTCTGACTTACGAGGAAGATTCTTTGTGATATAATGCAAAAAGAAATTTTTTGTTTGCTTTTTTTATAAGAGTTACTTGGGGAAAATACTGTATAGAAATAAGGTTTTTCCTAAAGTTGTCTAAAAACAAGCTGCATCCAAACACAATTAAACTTGGAAAAAATGTAAGATGAATGAGGTGAGGCTCTGAGATATCTAGTCTTTTGGTTTCCTCCTAACTTTAGGGGTACACAAAGCTTCCTTTTCTGGAAGACTTAAAGCAGAGCTCCAAACTGGCTGCTAAAAGTTACCAGTCTTTTAACATGCTACTGTACATCTCATTTCTGTTAGAACTCTCTTTTTGACTGTGTTTGTATCTATCTGGGTCTCCCAGCGTGGCTTTAGTACTTTTCAGGATCTTGTGCTAATAGTTTGCAAATGCCTGTGAATATCTCAATTTTTGAGAGAAGCTTGTTGGGTTGGAATTTTGCTGCTTGGAAAGGAAGGCTAAAGTGCATACCAAGAGGTTTCTGCCTTGTGACTGTTTCAGACTTGCTGGTGTCTTTCCTTGATCTATATAACCATCTCACAAAAGCAATATTGAGAATATGTGTGGCTCAAATTCCTGCATTTTCTGAATATCAAGAATGAATACCTTTTGGTTGTCCCTTATGTTCCTTATTAGGGTCTGATCCAAAAGGTTCCCATGGGGTTTGAATCAGGCCTGGTGGTGTTTTAGGACAAACCATGTTCTGACTCATAGGGTTAATGGAATTAACCTGGAAAAGGTTTTAGTCTGCTTTAAAGTCCCTGGTTTAAAAATACTTCCTTCTAGCAGGGAGGAAACTGGAGTTGCCTGGTTTTTTTAGGAGAGCTTTATTGCTATTAGCCTCAATCCTAATCAGATTGATGTTCAGCACTTAGCTGCATCTTTGTGCTAACATTGAATAAACATAAACACCCACTCAGAAACACAGAACAGTATTGTGCTTTGGATTGCTCTGGATTCTACTCTAGATGAAGTTCCTGGGTATTTTGCACTTGCGGGTATCTAATACCAGCAACACTGTATCACAAGATGAATGTCCCTGACCACAGGTAGAACAAAACTGCACTTTGTCCTTGAATATGAAAATTACTCTTCTGTGGCAGGAGCTTATATAAATTATGTTTCTTGGTTCTCTTTTCATGCCATCAACTCTTTCTTCTTCCACTAACAGAATAAAGGTCAGAAAAAAGGAATACTAAACTGCAGTTGTGAATACAAACAACTCTAACTTTATTTGTGTGACTTCCTCTTTTGCAGAAACCTCTACCCGCAAAATCAAAATTGAGGCCAAAATCTCTTAGAAAAGAGCAACTCAACAAAAGAGCAAAAGACTTAAGTCTTGGCCCATTGTTCATCTCTTTTCCAGGCCAAGCAATTCTTTGCTACTGAATTATTTACTGAGGAGGAGAATCAGCTTTATTCATCAGAGGAGCATTAGAATCCAACAGGACTGTGAATACATATTTAAAATGTTTACTAGTGTGTTTGAGGATATTCATTTAAAACCTTTAGAGACTAGGTTGTTCATTACAACTTCAAATGAGGTTTACCCTAACTGTTTCTTAACTTTCCAGATGCTTGTCTTGGCTTTTTGTTCTGCCCTGAGTGTGTGGCTTTTTATTTTGTGCTGAAGGTACCAGAAGTGAGATGTTTTCTGTGATATGAGATTACCTTATGCGGACATGGTGTGTGATATTTTAGGCTTGAATTTATCCATGTTGGATGATGGGGGTGGG
>VZTD01001031.1:1257457-1383269 GCA_013397725.1 Rhagologus leucostigma
GGGGGTGGGGGGGCAGGGGGAGTTGGGGGAGTTCTGCTGAATTCTACCAGTGGGGGAGGAAATTCCAATGCTCTTTCTGCTTAAGGCTGCAGTGTTGTGGTTGCAGTGGCTTTGGAATATTACCCTACTATGCTTGAGAAGCATTTAATAGCACTACACTGGATGTTTTGTTCATTAAATCACTCTCATAGATATTCCACTCCTGATGCAATCAGAGATAAACAGTGCTAATGCTTCCTCAAAGCTATTAGTATTTCAAAGTCTTACACTTCAAACAGTTCTTTCACATTTCGTCAAGATTTTCAGAGTCTTCTTTTGGATTACTTCTCAGAATGGAACACAATGAAATATTTTTTAAGCTTTTTGGAGAAGCTCTGAAGGCAGGATTTATTAATAGTGAAAATTCATTACTGATGCTGTTGTTCTCAACTGATAAGAGGTTTTATGACTCTGTATGTTACATTTTTACTTTTTAAGAGGTGCCATAGCTTGCAACTGCTCACTATCAAAAATCTTTCTCTGGCTCCTGAGCTGGCAGAAGACTGAATCCTCTGTGTTTATGGTTAACAGCTGAATCTCCTGACCTGTGCCCATTAACTCAGCTCTGCTTGTATCAGCTAAGGCAAAACAATTTATGTAGTCTGCTATTCACGTACTTCTCTGAAGGCTGCTTCTGATTGCCCAGAACTGGCTTCTCTTTTGATGGCTTGCATCTTGATTCCAATGCTTCACTGAAGTACCTCCATCCGCTCTGCCCATGCCTCTGCCATTTACTTCTCTATATCCCGGTACAGCACTCCATGATCTAGCACTTCCAGTAGTGCGTGATATGACCAAGATTACGGGTATTATGATTTTTCTGGGGTGGAAATAGATGGGTTTTGTTATTGCTGTGATGGTGGGTAGAGCTTCACTTCCAGGAAAACTTCCAGATCCCTTTCAGAGCCTTTCTGAGCTGCTAACCTTAATTTTACATTCTTAACATGTGTTTGGAGCACCTGTGGCTAAAGGGATGCTTTTAGAGATTAAGGGTGGACCTAAGCCTTCCTGGTGGTCAGAAACTCTAAGTGGTGTCTTAAAGACTCCAGACTGTGAGGCTCAGGGCTCACCATGATGTGGTAGGGATTAAGGCATTTGTATGAAACATTCTCTGCGTAAAAGGATAACACAGTCCTCAAACATATTGATGTTAAATCCTTTGTTTCACATTGGCACTTCTAGGTATATAATTGCATTTCAGTACAAATTGCTTTTTGCATTTAAATACAGTAAGTAAACCCCACATAAAGCTCAATGTTCTGAATGCAAAGCATTTTAAATCAGTGTTTCTAAAACAGCAACTCTCAGTGCTCCATCAGCAGTGTGGTCTGAGCAGGCTTTGCCTTCCTATAACCTGCAAAGAATGAGAGAGTGGGCAGAGGCCTGATCCTTCTCAAATCCATCTGTCTCATCTGGAACAGAAAAAAACAGCATAATGTGTAATAATATTACAGGGCCATAAGCCAAAGCCTGCTCTTCCCTTCTGATTTCTTTTTCCACAAATAATGTTAGTTGTCTTCTTGTTCCTAAATTGCCTTCAAAATACACTTTCCTCTAGTGAGAAGCAGAGAACCCTTTCAGAAAGCAATGCCAGCAAACCATATGCTGCCTGGTTTTCATTAAACATAGACCTTGATGAAAACCCTCACCTTAAACCAAACCTTCTCTCTCCTGGGTGGGCTGGAAGTATGTACTTGATGATTGCAGTCGCTAAAACACAACCCACTGTGACATGATCAGAGTTGTAGCACATGCAATCCCCACACCTCATTGCCTAGTTTGGGAAATTACTTGCTAAAAGGAAATGTTCTGTTGTGCCCCAAAATGGATAATGGGTTATGGGCAAACCCCATAGACAATTTCTTTGAGAAAGACCTTGTTAGAGTAGCTGAACTGTCAATAAGGAGAGTGATGGTGGGGTTTGTTATCTACATGGACTACTTTTATTCCAGCTCCTTGTTCTGTCTTGATGTTTGCTAGTTTGCTACCTCTCTAACATTAAATTATTTTATCTGACAACCATAGGGTTAATTGGAATCCAGAGGTCTCTGTGCTCCTCCTCTGCTATGGTGAGGGGATAAGACATCCCTTAGTAATTACCTTTGAAACTGCAAAAGACCAAAGCCTTTACCTCTCATTAATGTCCAGATGTGTTTTGGCTTATTTTTCTCACTTTGTCCAGATTTAATTACAATTTTAAAGAAAATGCAGCTTTATGGCTGTAATAATCATCCAGGAATAATTTCTGAACCTTGCCATGAGTTTTGCTGCTCCTTACTGAGGCACAGCTCATTGCAAACTGCTGCAGTAAGTCTCCTCTTCCTTGGGCAAACAATTATCTCTCAGAATGTTTTCATGCTGGGTGTGTGTAGCAGCCAGAAGAGCTGCGTTAAGTGCATAGCGACGAGAAATTCCCCGCCTTTGTAGGCTCCTCACAGCCTGGAGGCCGCGCTCATTGGCAATTCTGGTGGGCACTGCGAGCCCAGCGGGGACCGGCCGCCCACGCCGGGAGCTGCAGCCAGAGCATTCAGGGAGCCGGCGCTGCGGAGCTGCGCTCGGCTTGTTGAGCTGACATGAGACAAGTTATTACCATATAAATGAGATAAGGTCTTAGATAATTGCAGACTGAAAGTAAAACTGAACTGGACTGCTTGTGGCTGGAAATTTTAAGCGTACCCTTCTATCTCCAATTTTTAAAATTGTTTTTAAAGAATTTTTTTTTTTCCTTCCACCCATTAGCAGAATCTATGAAATGACATAAAGAGCCCTTATGTTATCCAGTTGTGACTGTTTTGGACCTGGAACTTTTCTGGTGCCTTTCCTTTCTCCTCTGCTAGTTATTATGAAACCTGTATGCAGAGGTAATAAAATTGCTTTGACGGGAATATGAATGTGAATCCCTTTGACCAAAATAATCCAGTGCAGTCACTTTATTCCTTTTTCTCTAAGAAAAAGTGAAATAAAATGTCTTTGGCTGAGTCCTTCTCTGTCCCTATTTGGTCTGGCCATACCAGAGGTTGGGTGGCTCAGTTTACAAGATACTTTTGGCTCTGGGTTAGTATCTTTGTTTTCTGTTCCCAGGCATCTGACTGCGTTGTGGAGTAACTGAGTACAAAGTGATATTCTACTACAATAATCTCTGTGTTAATCTTCTCCCTCCAAAGTAGGGCATAAAACCCCAAGGAAAGAAGGAAATACTTTCATGTGTCTCACCAAGGCATGGTATAATGTTAAGGATCCTTTTTAGTAGCCAAAAGGGTTTTTTTAACTGGCAGTCATCAAACAGCCTGTTCTTGCAAGGGAGAAACAGTTGGAGGGACAGCCAAACAATAGCACCAAATGTCTTATTTGTTGTGGGGATCAAATTTATAGGTCAAGGTCAGGCCTTGCACACTTAGTTTGGATAAAACCCAGTCTTTCAAAGAAGTCTAGGATGACCACTGTGTGCTTATACCCAGTAAACATGCCTGGAGCATGGCATAGGGCCTCTGCTGGATGAGTTGGTGGAGGCTCAGCTGTGAGCCAAAGGGCACTTGCCAGCAGCACTCAGGAGAGGAGTCTTTGTCTCTGCTAATAACAGTGTGAAACCTGTGTGCCTGATAGGTATATAGTACATCCAAAGGGACACAGTCTTGCATCTTCTGTCTCTGCTGGACTAAGTATATTCTGGCTAAAAGCAGGTGCAGGAGGGCTTTTCTGCTCACCAGACCTGTGGTCCTGCTGCTGGAGGCAACTGCCATTCCTCTTGCAAAAGTGTCTTTGCCTGGAAGTTAGTTATTGAAAATTTTTCTTCCCATTTCCACAACTGCGGCTTTGTTCCCAAAACCTGTGTCCTTGGGTGATTTGAAGACTTCCCATTTCTAGCCTTAAGATGTTCATGGGCAGTTTATAACCCTTTGACTAAATCAGGTAGATGACACAAAATCATAGTTACAAAAATGCTTTTATACCATTAACATTCAAAAATTCTGTGCATTGAATAATTGCATATTGAAAGTAAATAACCAATTTAAGCTCAGTCTGAATGCCAGTCCATCTTGGGATATAATATAAAACTTTTCCAGAAGATTGCGTGAACTGAGTCTTTCTTTAAATAGCATCTTTCTTGATTTCTAATGCTACTGGTTCAAAATTGCTGCTTATTCTTGATACCCAATTTCACAGCATCACTTCAGTCTGATGCCTTTCCTGCACCAAGGGGATTGCTAGGGGACTCATTTACTTTTTTTGTGACTTTGCAGAACAGCTAGAGGAATAACAAGCCCAAAGAAGAAAAGATAATTATACAGTTTGGTCACCTAACGTACCTACAGTATTAAAAAGTTTAATACAAATAGATCTTTAAACTTGAAGAAGCGATTTTTGAAAGACAGGTGAGATGTTCCAAAGAAAACCGGCTCCTTGTGAAGAATAAGGAATGTGTTCCACAGTGTTGGCTTGAAACACACAACTCTCCCAACATCTGAATCATCCTGTGGATGTGATGATATCCAGAGGATATTGAAACATAGACAGAAAGAAGAAAAGTCAAACAATAGAGGCAGAATGAAAGTAAAATGAACACTAAGATTAATATTTCAGCAGTCTATTTAAAACCACGTTATTACAGCGCTTGAGGCATTAAATTTGCTGGTCTGACTAGTGTGGGAAATCATTTTATTTTAAACATTGTGCAGTCTTGGAGAACTTGCAGAAGTTTTCAACCAAGGTAATGCATTATGCATCTGAATTGGACAGAAAAAAAGTGTAAATCCTACATACAATAAAAATTGATGGAAGCATAAAAATGCCTGGAATTTAAAAATAAATTATGAAGAGCATCCAAGGAGATTAAATCATGTAAAGAAAGAACAGTGGAGACAAAGCAAACTTTACAAAAAAGGACAACTGGGAATTTCATCACTATTGCTCAAAGATTTTTAGTATACACTTTTGCCACTGGCTGAAGTTAACCCACAAGGTAAAAGTTAAATCATCAACTTGCGGGAAACTAGAAACAGGGCCGGTGTCTTGGTAATGCCAGCCCTCACTGTTACTGATCAACAGCAAGGTACATATTGTGGCTTCCGAAGTGGGCTGCGAATTCTGATGTCCTCTGCACCAGACTCCCTGCTGTGGGAGAGAAGAGTCTGCTGGAGGGGTGAGCTACTCCCAGTAGAAACAGATTTCCCATCTTTCTCATTCCCAATGTGAGAGGACATAGGAGTGGCAATTATTAAAATACATGCTGATCCACCTTTTCAAAATGCTTATTTATACTACGGTGAGGGTGGGAGCAGAGATCTGATATATTCGTTAAACATGGGGAATAAACGGTGTTAGAAACATCCTCTTGCAGGTGCTACAAACTGGTTCTTAGTGCTGAACAAAAAGGAGTTTATCTCCATCTTCTTTAAGATTTAGTATTTGAGAACAGTACAATTCCCCTTCTCTAGGCTCCTTTAGATGTTGTGTGATTATGTATAGTCCTTTATGGTTTATTATGTAAGTCCTCAACAGAAAACCTTAATTCCTTCCCTTTTCCCTCCCTCCTCCTCTTTCCCCAAACTGCCAAGAGAAGCTGTTGCCTGGGTTCTGTGTGCCTGGGTAAGCTTTCTCAAGGAGAGCTGGAAACATAGTCACAGTCTCAGTTGTGATGTGCTATAATGAGTTATCTTCAGGTTTTCCAATTGCCACTTCTGTTCCTTTGCTGGCCAGATGGCCCATTTGAAACCATCTCATCTGAGTTATAGCTCCTTGCTCTCAGCACTTGCTTTCTGCCTGAACTTCCAAATACAGCCCAAGAGTGATATCCAGCCTTTAATTTCTGAACACAGTATAATTATTATTCACCTTGCAGTTTATTCTCTGACACAGGATTTTTTTACAGTGTCTGAATCTTTTTTGAGCCTTCCTTAAGGAATTCTTCAAAGCTTTTTTCTAGTCTTTTAAAAATTTTTTAGTTTATTTCTTTATCAGGGAACTTTGTTTCACAAATTTGTTAAGATCTGATTGTGGAACAAAGCATTAGCAGTCATAACCACTCTGATAGTGAAGTCTTTGTAGCCTAATTAGAAGCAAACTCTAACTGGAGACTGTTTGGGTTGAACACCACTGTGTTCACTTCATTAATGAGTGCCCGAAGTGTCACTCTGAACAGGACTTCCGTCAGTGCTGTGGTGGATCAGGTTGTCCCGTGTTTGATTGGCCCACATAAAGCCGAAGGAGGTTTGCAGTCATGATGGGCTGGTTTGTGGCTGGGACAGTGCTCCTCCATGATCCCCACGATCTCTGCTGCCTCAGCCACGGGGGGCTCCTTCCCTCCCCGTGTACCTGAGTCTCCTCTTGGGAGTGTTAGTGTAGAAACACATAACCACGGATGGGTTACATGCAAGGTGCTTTATTAAGGCGCCGGGGGAGAGGGGTACAAACCCAAATCAATCCCCAACATGGATTTCAGGTGCTCACATTATATACCCTTCGCGTTGTATAATCATATATTAATCATTTACCCAAGCATAAATCTCAAAACCCCCCAAACAATCATCTATTATGTGTTTTCGCTCAAGCATGATTTTCAGCCCCCCCTTTCCCAAGTGCAGCTACACAATCAACTCATCTATCTTAGTTTCTTACCCCCTAAATGAATACTCAAGTTCAGGCTTGCCTCCTACCATCCAGGCCAGTACACAAGGTCAGGCTGGCCTGAACAGAATGTCTATCTTGCTCTTGGGGCCTACTTTGATTACTACAATTTAGAAACATTTTAACCCTATGCTATCAGGAGGAGCCACAGTGATTGCAAGGACAGGTGACAATATTTCCTCACTTAACAGTGGGGCATGGAGAAGGCATGAACCTGAAAACCAGGACAGTAGGGTAAACATATCTCATGCTGAAGCTATGGCTTAAGTTCAATAATCAGTATTTTCCATGTGCTTAATATCTTTTGTTAGAATAGAACATGCAAATACATTGGTATTTGGATTACACCAGTGCCTAATTGTGGAAACCCCAGTCAGTTTGTTTCACTTTGTTCTCTGACTTTGAGATTTTATTTCCTTTCATGAAAGGAAATGAAATCTTGCGATTTCAATGAGTATCAATTTGGCAAGGTTTGGTCAATTTCACTGCACTTCATGTCATCCCATGCCATTTTACTGTTTTCACTTTGTTTCAGAATTTTTTCTTTTTTAGCATTTCATTTCATCAACTTCTTCCCCCGTCTCTGCATTTCACTTCGTTCCCTGATTTTGGGATTTCAGTAAGTATCATTTTGGCACGGTTTGGTCCATTTCACTGCAAAAAAACAACACCTCCCTCCACACTCTTCTTCTTGGCACCACCCATATGCTGGGCACCTCAGCAAAAGGCTGCTTTTACTGCTCCACTTTGGGTTAGGCTTGAACAAACCACAAACTCCAAAGCTCCAAGGACACTGCAACTACAAAAGGCATGCCAAGGGGAGCACGATGCTGCCCCAGCCTTCTCCCTCCACACCTTTCTGCTTGGCACCACCCTCGTGTTTGGCACCACCCTCGTGTTTGGCACCTCAGCAAAAGGTTGCAGTATACATAGATCTCGCTTTCATGTCCTTAGCCATCTTTTTGCCTAACTTGTGCTATTTGGTTTAATGATCCAAAGATTTAGGACAATGTGTATGTCTGGAAAATACCAGCATGTGGCTTTTGAGTATTCCTCTGATGTATTGTTACCTGCAGAAATTGCAGCTAGGATTATGACATCAGAGAACTGTAGAGTGTGAGAGGTTAGAGGTAATCTTGGCACTTGCAAAGAAATCTACATTGTACTTTAAACTGAGCCAGGAATCCCCTTTTGCCAGCCCTTATGCAACCTCTGTTTTCACCTGAAAAGCTCCAGATCTAAAAATAACAGAGAGGAGAATATCAGTGTGGGATTACATAGTGACTTTAATATTAAAAATATATCCAGGATGATTTTGAGCATTTCTGAAAATGCCTGACATGTACCCTCCTAAATGCCTGTTTGCCCTTTTGCAAGTTGGAATTTCTCCTGTGGTAGATCATTGGGCTGAATACCCAGGGGCCTGGGTTAAAGCTTAAACGGGAAAGACGTCAAACAATGAAAATGCCAAAGCAGGTTTGCTGAGTGGAAAATTGTCTCCACATGTATGGGTTGTAAGGTTTTACACAACCAGTAATAGATGGTCCATCTCAAACGCTTATCAATATGCCTTCTTGGTCCACGTACATAAATGCTCATGGGTTTAGTGTGTGGAATTTATTCTCTAACCCCGCTCTGGGAGGTTTATTTAGCAACACTGAGTATTTTCTGTGCTATCTGTGTTCACTTCAATGTTTCAGGGCAGAAGATCATCCAGGATACTTTTTCTCTCTAGTTTATGAACTTTTTTGCCTTCAAGTGCTGATAATTTATGAAAGGAGGTTTGAGTGGAACTCGTGAATAAATGGCAAATGTTTTGCCAGAGGTTGCAGGGCTAGACTGTTCCAAGTCCAAAACATAATTTGTCACAGGGAACAAGCACATATCATGTATGTTTACAGTAGGATTAAATCTAAAACAAATGCACTGAAATTAGATAACATAAAAGTAATGAAAAGGTCTTCATTCCCAAAATTCTGCAAATATATCTGATGTTTATATTGTGGTTCTGTATGTTAACAAATAAGAAAAAGCTTGTGGAATATTTGGACCATGAAAGACTACTTAAAAATACTAGGTTACAATAAATTTATGTATCAATAAATACTTACGCTTTTAAAAGACTTTGAGAGCTATTGTTGGCTATGAAAACATTAGTTGCTGTCCAGAAGAACAATATTGGAAGCACTGATTCAGTAAAATGTGCAACATAAACCCCTCAGAGTAATAAACCACGTCACAAAAACTGCCAGTGCCATAATTGTTTAAAAGGTGCCTTCAAACCTGAGGCTGAGACCATATAGTTAGAATAATGACTGAAGATGTGAGAAATTTATGCTGGGTCCTTTCCTTGCCTGTGGATTTTCCACGTGACCAATGGTCTGTCTCTGTGTAGCTCATCTCCCTGAATGCTGGCTCAGAGTTCCAGCTGAGCTGCTGCTTCATGAGGTTACCATCTGTCAACCAAGTGTGTGCAGGCTTTTTACTTCACACTTGCGCAAGATTAATAGTATCAGCTGCAATTAAAAAGATCAGACTTCATGTATTTTTTATTTTGCATGTGTGACAAGTGCTGACAGTGCAAGCAGCTTCACTGGCAAACAGGACTCTGTCAAGTACTGATAGCTTGATTGGGTCCCAAAATGGGGATAATATTCCTTTCTCTCTTCGTACTGAAGAGAGGAGCCACATTATACTGGAGACAAGTGTTTTTAGGTTGTTCTGGATAAAGGTTTATTTTCCTATTGAAGTAGTACTTAGTCATGCGAAATATTTTTCTAGCTTGAGTTCAGCTTGCTATTAGTCATTGCTCTGTGCAGTTCACTGGATTTGTGCCTGTGGCCAAATCTCCCTGACCAGAGGCAAAACACGCCGTGGCAGTGGCAGGCGAAGCTCTCCCTCAGCTCTGTCTTTGCAGGGGTGTTCCCACTGAACGTCCAGCCCTCACTCTCTGCTGGTTGTACCACACGTGAGACAGCGACACAGTTGTTAGCAAATTATTGAAGATGAATTACTGTGAAAGGGAGACTCAGGATTAAATTACGTGTGTACCTGCAGGAGCTGCTGGGGAAAAATATTGCCATTGACAGAGATGTAGCTGGGTTTCATCAGAGGAAAAAACCTTCCAACAACTCAGATTCTCTTACCTTGGCACAGCTTATTCACTGACTGGCAAAGATGTGTTGAAACATTTGGTATAGTCTTTCCCCAGCTGTGGATGATACCCAAAAAAACTTAAAATCCTATTTGTCTCAACATCTTCCCCAAACAGTTATAGCTATTAAAATTTCCATGGCATTTGCAATTACTAAAAATAGTGTAGGAGTTCACTTACATATATTATAAATTAATTTGTGGCCAGTGAGAATCAGCTAAGCAGATTCTGTTGTGCAACATGAACAAAAGTTTTTAATCTCCACTTCAGGACCTTGTGGATGTAGATTAAAGCTGTGTTGATTCTTTGACTTTTTTTGTGTATTTCTGACTCATTGTCACTTAAAGCTGTCTGATAGAAATGCAAATCTTGGCACCTGTTAAACATAAGCAGTAGCAAACTGGATTTCCATCTAAATAAATAGTGCAATTTCTCTGGTAACCTCTGCTGAGACAGACATGGCAATGGTAAGAAGGCTTCCACCAGCTGTACAAGCATCCCGCGAGAGGGAGAGAGCTCAGGCAAAATTACTGACCTCAGCAGCAACAGATTTATTAGTCTCTTGTCATATCTGTATGTGAGAGTGAAGTAGGAGGTTGCTTTAGGCTTGACTAGTAGGAGGATGCTTTTTGAGAGCCCGTACATGAGACACCTTCCAGCTCCTTACTCTGATGTGAGAGTTGTGCTGGTGAGCTTCACTGCAGAGGCTGGGTTTGTTACTTCCTCCCTCCGTTTGGACAGCATGCTGTATGCTGTCTTCCTTTCACGTGTGTGGAGGAAGGGTATGAAAGCAAGAAGTACAAGGTCTCAGACCCCTGTTCAAACCTGATGATTCAAGCTAAAAGCAAGTGCAATATTCCCTCTGTCAGGTCCCCCCATGGCAGAGGAGCCTGTGTGGGAGATGGTCTAAGGGATGTGATGGAGAAGGGGCAAGGGAAGAGACAGGGAGTGTCTGGCAGGCTGGAAATGTGCATTTTAGGTATGCTGTTTTATTGTGCTTGAGAAGCAACTCTGCCTGGCTGAAAGCAGTGAGCTACAGAGTGAGGAGCTGTGCACATGTGAAGTCTAGACTAGCTGAGCTCACGTGTGTGAGGTCAGTTGTTATTTAAACACTCAGAAGTAGTGGCCTCTATCAGTACAAAATAAGAACCTTAAAGAAGATGGAGATAGGAGGTTTTCTGCAGAGATCCTGTGTTGTGGAGGCCCTTCAGGAATTTACTCCATACCTTAGGGCTGTACTGCTTTTGGTGCCAGAGCAGAGGCTGCTGGTGAACCAGGAATGGCTCCTGGGGCTGAAGAGGTTCCTCTCACCAGACTGGTGGCCATCTACTTTGGGCATCGCCACCCTGCAAGAGTCAGCAATCTGAAAATACGATTTCAGTGTTATTTTAAGAGGGGTTATGAAAATGAAAAATTGAATTAAGTTGGTGGATCTATTAAAATTAACTATTGAGGTGAAAGGGTTGTGAAATTAATATAGTTTGAGAAGGAAATATTGCATTTCATTTTGTTTATCTACACTGCTAGTGGTACTTTTTTTAATAGTGATTGACAAGATAAATTATTTGTCTTTTTGAAGTGGGATTTCTGGATAGACCCTTCAGCCAGTGTTTTAGAAGCAAGCAAACTTCTGATTTATCCCCAGACAAGTCTCAGTGGAAGGACTACATGTGGCTGAATAAGAGGAGTGTAAACAGAGAAACACATATGAATTTGTAGGGCGTTTTGCTGCAAGCAAGTTTTTGTTGATATTGATGAGATTAAAGAGAAGCAATCCTACTTAATTTTTTCTTTTAAACTAAGAAAAAATGTAGCCAGTAGTGAACTGTGTTGTGTTTTGCTGGACGCTTCCCTTTCCCTTGAACATTGAAACCAAGAATCCTCCAACCGCTTACAGGTGGATTTCACTGTCCTTCAGAGAACCCAGCTTTGTGAACCAAGAAGTAGCTCTCTAGTGTTGCTGGTGGTCTCATTAGCTCGTTACAAATTTCAGCAGTGAGTTAGTGTGACAGTGGGTCAGCCTGCAGGAAGCAGGTCAGGGATGCTCAGCACTCTGTCTGTGGGACCCTGTTTCAGAGAGAAGTGCTTTCAGAGAAGGCAAGAGGGATGAGAAGTCTTGCTGGGAACCTCTCTGTCACTGGTCCGTGCTCGCAGTGTGAAGTGTGTGCTTTGGGTGAAACTGGGAGAGGCAGGAGGCATCTGCATTCATCCACCTGTCAGTGAAATAATAGTGGAGCTCTGAAAATGCAGCAGGCACCTATGCGATCTCCTTCATCCCTGCTTGGAGATTATAGATTTATTTTTTTGAAAGAGTCTTTGTCAGGTTTAAGTACTGATGTAAATGCAATCACGGGCAGCAGTTTAGGATCCTGAATATCGTCTTTATGGCAGCAAATTGCTGCAGCATTTGTTGCACAAACAACAGGGGACATAAAGTAAGATTCAAACACCAGCCTTTTGTCCAGAACACCCCCTGTCTTCTTCCAAAACACTTTTAAGGTGTAGAGAACTGGAGAAAGGGAAAGCATCAGTCTTGACCCAATAGCCTTTCCTGAATTTCCACTATTGTCTAGTGCTTTACCCAGAAATGAATCATCGCTTCCTTGAGGCTCTTCCACTCCAGTGAACTTGTAGTATTAGGACTGATATGATGGAAAAGTCCAGGCAATTGGCACTGAGCCAGGGCATTTCCTCACAAAACCTGTCATGATCTCATCTGTTGTCATGGAACACCACTTATTTTCTTTGGATACGCTTTTGGGCAAGATGAAATGTAAGCAGGTATAGCTTTAGATGCTTTAAATTAAAAAGAACTGATTAAAAACCTACTTTCACTTGTTCTGCTGGTAGCCTAAGACATTATTTATTTTTCCATAAGACAAGCTCTGGGCAAAAACTATCTATGATTGTGACTCAGAATCTGGAGACTAAACAATTACTTCAGTAAAGATTTCAATGTGGCATTTGACACACCACAAATTGCCTGGCATATATAATCCTATTAACTGGAGTGGAGAGATGAGATCCTTTTATGCTTAGAATCAACAAACACTGCTTACTAAACACTGCTTATCTCAGACACTAAATAGACACCGAGAACTGAGGCTGGTGGTTGGCTGCCTGACTCACCAGAGCAAATACAGATAATACCACATGTTCTGAAAATACCAGAATGAAATCATGCTGGCTGCTTTTTCCAAAATATCTCTAAAACCTGTTTGTTTTTCCTTGCATAACTTTTGGCTAGCTTGCTTTTACTTAATTCTCATTAAAATTTTCTTCATGTCGCAGTATTAGCAACCTTATGCCACTTGCTAAATTCATGCCAAAACTACAACTTCCATGTTTTCCATCCCTTAAGTGAAATGGAAACCCTGCTTAGGGATGAGCTCTGACACTCTACAGAAAATAATATTTCTCTAAAAAAATGCTGTAGTGAACAAACACCAACACATTTACAACATCAAGCTTACAGAACGTGAAGAATAACAACTGAGAGTGTCCCTTGCAATCTTTCTTCAGTGCCACTGTGCACATTTGCTGTGATGCAGTCTTCAATTAATTGTGTGTTCACATAGTCCTTTTCTCAAAACATGGTAATATGCATTTAATAAAGATTTTCATGCATAATCTTCTAGGGATTTCAAAGTGATAGCTTTTTTTTAATTGCATGTTTGCCTTCCGTTTTTTCTAAGGACATAACTGGCACCAGTGCAAAGCTGCTTGTGTCTGGACAGGCCTTAGAAGTGTTAGCGTAGAAACACATAGCCACGGACGGGTTACATGCAAGGTGCTTTTATTAAGGTGCCGGGGGAGAGGGGTACAAACCCAAATCAAGCCCCGACAAGGATTTCAGGTGCTTACATTATATACCCTTCTTGTTATATAATCACATGTTAATCATTTCCCCGATGCATTAATCTCAAAGCCCCCCAAACAATCACCTATTATGTATTTTCGCTCAAGCATGATTTTCAGCCCCCCTTGTTCCCAGGTGCAGCTACACAATTAACTCATCCATCTTAGCTCCCAGGTGCAATTACACAATTAATTCATCCATTTTAGTCCCTTACCCCCCTTAAGTGAATATTCAAGTTCAGGCTTGTCTCCCACCATCCAGGTGAGTACACAGGTTCAGGCTGGCCTGAACAGAATGTCCATCTTGTTCTCGGGGCCTACTTTTGATTATTGCAATTTTAGAAGCATTTTAACCCTATGCTATCAGAAGGAGATGGCACCTCTCTCCTTCAGTTGTTGATTCTGATCTTATCTCACTTCTATAGCAGTGGGATGCATTTTTTCACAATTTTTCCCTGCCTTCATAAAATTTCTCATCTTGATGTTTTACAATTGCTATTTGCAGATTTCAGAAGTTGAAATGAACTGTTGGACTCATTTTTATCAATGTGTTCCTGTGAAGAGCAAACACTTGTTCAAGTCAATCAGCTAGTGTTGCCTATTCTACTCTAAGAGAACTCTGAACCCAATAAATCAAAGCAAAGCAAATACTGTAAATAATTTAGGTGATAGACATGGTTTTTATATTAGTGGCAAATAGTACCTACATCACTAGGAAATATACTGAGAATCATAAAACCACAATTCAGTCTAGAAGGAACCTCCAGAGGTCATCCACTCCAATACAACCCTCACTTCAAAAGAGATCTGACTAGATAAGGCTGTCCAGAGTTATGTCCAACACCATCCTGAGTGCAGTGAAGCCTGTGGATTGCCCCAGAACATCTGGCACATCCCAGATTTGCTGCAGTGTTACCAGTGACTGTTTGCTTTAATGGCATGAAACAGGATTCCTGGATGAGCTTCTGAATAGACAGAGGAATGAAACTCAGTGAAATGTAAGAAAAACTACACTGCAGTTTGTTCTTGGAGAAAAAGGCAGGAATAAACCCTGAACAAATTAAAATTGTGAGGATGCAAAACAGGGGGGTGTTGATAGATGCTCTGAGTTCTCAAGCGCTGAGCTGGCAGAATGTGAAAGTTAGCTCCGTAGGTTACAATTTTTTGCCAAGGAATTTCAAATCCTTCCTGGAAAACTTGCCTTTAAGCTGCTACTGTGAGCTGTGAGCATTTATTCTGGAGAGAACCCACAGCGTTTCTAATGCGTTTTGTTGCATGTGGTGTGCATCTGCCGTGGTGTGATGTAATGTAACATGGCATGTGGGGTTATAAATAGAATGATGAGATCTTGTAAAAACCTGCCTGGCAGGCAAACTTGCTGTCTTTCCTTTTGAAAGGCTTCCTGAGCTCTCCACTACACCTTCCTCTTTTGTTAAAAGGTACCTTCCACCCCAGCACCCTCCTGCCCAGGTTCCTTGGGAGAAGTTGGGATGGAACGGCTTTTTCTCCCAAATTCCTTTTCCTTGTCAGCAGCACAGCAAAGACTACGTGGGGGCAGTGTCTTGCTGCTCTCAGTTCCAGTCTCTCCTTTCATCTGTGTCTATGCATTTCTAATTTGCTCGGTGCTATGGGCAAGATGCTAATTTTAGCAACCTTGTGTAATTACTCTGAAGTCACTGGGGTTAATGCATGTGTTCAGTATAGCTCCAATCAGAATCTGGACTTATGTTGTCTTAATATTTTTAGCTTTCTTTTTTTTTCTCTCTGCTGCCAGTAAATTAAATCTCTGTGGCTTTAGTAGTAACACTAATGTTAGAATAATATTCAGACATGATTTAAAATAGGCCAGGGAGTGAGAGTTAGCAACAGGGCAACATGGGAGCAATTCCCTGATCTTTCTGGCAGGGATGCTGGTCTGCAATTTTATGGTCCCCAGCTTGCTCTGTGCTCTCTGGAAGAGTGATGGGTTACTATATTTATACCAATCTGTTAAAAATATTGCTTTACCAGCATTTATTTCTAGAACTGTTTGGGTTTCCAGGCAGGCTTCTCCTCTGACTGCCTAAGCAAGAATAGTTTGTTTTAACTGCATCTTGTATAAGAGTTGAAGGTCATATCAGTTGCCTGATAATAGTCATTAGTCTAAAGCCTCAGCTGTAAAACTGAACTTATCAGGACTCCCTCTTCTTATACGTTTCATGTTCCAGTGTGTGACAAAGTACACAGAAAGGGATTTAAATGTATTTTTTACTAGCAATTTTTAGGTTTTTTGTCTTCACTTTTCTTATAGACTGAAACGATATTTCTGAAACTCTGTTGATAGAAACATTAGATATTAGGAAATTTTTTTTTCACAGAAAGGGTTGTCAAGCATTGGAACAGGCAGCCCATGTAAGTGGTGGAGTCACCATTCCTGCAAGTGTTCAAAAGAAGTGTGGATCTGGCACCTGAGCCGTGGTTTAGTGGTGAACATGGTGGTGGTACTGGGTTGGCAGTTGGACTTGGTGATCTTAAAGGTCTTTTCCAACTTTACTGATTTATATTCAAGCATATAAGTACTTTGACATGGTGTGATTTCCCGTTGCGAAGCTTGTTGCTTCTGTTGAGTAAAATCCAAACATATTGTGATACCACTTCCCAAAGTCTTAGATGGTTTTAAGACACCAGTTGTCAAGCCCACAGATGAAGACAGCATTTTGGTGGCATTCACTCTCCTTTTGCTGAGCCACACGGGAGAAGTGTGCACGCAGAAATGACTGAGATGTTTCACAAGGGAGATGTTGCTTCAGACTTAGTGTAGCTCTTGAAGGGTGAGGAGAAGCAGTCAAATGCAGCAGATAAATAATTGTTTTTCCTGATCAACTTCTCCTTGATTGTCCATCCATACATAAGAAAATATTAACCAGGGAAAATGCTAGCACATGAATGCTGCATTGAGTTGAAACTCATTGTGTTTGGCTCAGTAATCTAGGCAAAACCAAAACATATTCAGCCTAAAGCACGATAGCTCTTGTTAAATTTCACAACTCATGAAACATTTGAAATGCTATAGTGTTACAATTAAAAGCATGTTTATATGCATGATTGGAGGCATTATCAGGGGATAGTTTTTAGTAAAGTCTTTCTTTTTTCTTTCCACTTAATTCTTTCCAGCTATGCTGAAACATCCTTTACTAAACTTTGTCTTGTGTGGTATCACCCTGCCTCTAGTTCTGTGCATCTTGCATCCCCATTTGCATCTGGAGTGTTATTTGCTTTCTAATTACTTTGAGGGCTGTTCTTTGCATCCAAATTTATTCTCCTCCAGATCCAAAGATTTATTTCTATCTGCAGTACAGAAAAGAAATCAGACTAAGCAATGCAAGAAAATGTTGCTACTCTTTTCATCACAGAATATTTTTCTTCTAGATCTAAATGCGCGCTGCTCATCAGAAACAAATGGATCTTGTGTTTTGGATCTTGTTTTGGATCTTTTGCAATCCAAAGCATGTACAACAAATTCTGGACTTTTGCAATTATTTAATTGATAGCCAGGAATTGCGATAACTGCAGGGTTTTTTGATACTACTTAAGGAGCAGAACAAAATGCCCCAGTACAGTAGAATGGACTTGAAACATTTTTCTCTCAAATATCCCTCATTTGAAAAGAAAATACATGATAAACCATAGAAGTACTGAAAGAAAATGCAGTTGCTTATAAAACCTATGAAACCTCTTTTAGTCACCGTGGTATCTTGTCTTTAATTGCTGATGGATAAGCATGAAGGGTGGGCTAAATGAGCTAAGTGGATGCTGTGGGATTTTTGAATCCTCAATGTTTATTTAAATTGCATTTTAAATGTGTAACTGTATTGAAGCCAGGATTCAGCAATGTGACAGAATCTGAAATCAAGCACTGCTTTAATAACCTCCTGGTGTTAAGGGATACTTTCTAGAGTAATTTGAGTAAGTTTTGTGAAATTACTCAAGGCTTATTTTTGTTAAATGCCTTGTAATGGGGCATACAGATCAGCAGAAACTCTTAATAGAAAGGTGAGGAAAAACTAATTGCCCTCTTCTCTCCGTGGACTGAATCCACTGGCAGAAGGTGTCTGAAATGTCTTAATGTGTCTCCAAGTTCTCGTATGTCCTTTACTCCACCACCACTTGCTCTTAACCACACAAGAAATTGGTAGTGGAAAGAAAAGAAGAAGCATTTGCAGCTGGTGCAATGCTTTTTTATCAGCCAACTATTTAGTGAAATACTGTTTAAAACAAATCGTAATGGAACAGCTTTTGCGCCTTTTTAAACAAAACAAATCAACAACAACAACAACAACTGAAAACCAAAACCCAGCACACAAACTTTTCTGGTGCATTCATAGATTTGTTCTTCCATGACACTCATGAGGGATTCTCTTTTGCTGAAAACCTAAGGTTAGGAACTTAACAACACAAAGTTTTTTGTGGTAAAGAGCAAGCTGTTACTTAAGCTACGTTTTTCTACATCTAACAATGTCTGGCTGCAGCATCAACCCTCCTTTCCTGGAGAGAAGTGGCTCAATAACCCTTTCATAAGTGCTGAAGAACTGTGGATGAATATAGGAAACGAATTAACTTAAAACCAAATGGTGTGGCTGTGTTTTCAGACTCTTCAGTGCATTTTTCTACAGGAAAAACAACTACATCGTCAAGAAAAGTCAACAAGGAAACTCAAGGACACTGATACATAGCAGCTATTTTACAGTTTTGCCTCTGAGCTGCTGTGATAGTCAAAAGTCCTGATCCGCAAATAAATGCATTATGGAATGTGGGGTAGTGGACCACAAGGCAAGAAATACATTGTGCTTTGGTCAACACAGTGACAACAACAGTGGTGAATGCTGCAGGGACTCAGTATAACCAAGTTTCAGTGATGCTTTTTTGAGATGTAAAGCCTGACTGACTGCCTGTGTCAGTGTTTGTTTGACTGTAGTCTTTGGGTGTGGCTTTTTTTCTTTCTCTATTAGTAAAGCTTAAAAAAAGTAAGCAAGAGGGAAAAAAATTCCTTACGTGACCGTGCAGTGAAAGTTAAGGACACACAGCACACCTCACTGCATCAAAGGTGGCCAGCATCTTTAAAGTAAGTGGTGAAACAAATGGGTTTCCATTTGTTAAAACACGGAGCATGTTGCACTTGTGCAATGAAATTTATTCCTCATGAAGCTTTTTTGAGAGCTGCACTCTGGAGTTTGTGTGCAACTCTTTCACAGTTGTCTTTGAGCTTAACAGTCTTCCAGAGCACCTGAACTAAGTGCTCAGTAGACTTTCCTTTGCCCAAATATACCTTGAATATTGGAACAGCTGAGATACGAGCTTATGCATTTTTCTGTCTGTAAGCAGCAAGATGAACTGAAGGGGAGCCTGCCCCTGCTCCAACCTGCTCTGTACTTGCCAAGCTTTTCCCTGGTGGAAGTCAGTCTCCAAGTATCTTTGCACAACTTTTATAACCAGAGAAGCTATGTTCAAAATAACCTTAAAGTCAGAAAAATCTCAAGATTATTGTGTGCAATGGAATAAAACATAAATTGATTTCTATTTTTAATACTCAGTTGAATTTCTAAAGCTTGTTACTAGATGAGGAGTTGGTTTATTATCCTACAGATTCCTGATGGAAATAATTAGCTTCTCTCACCACCAAGACTCAATGCAATAATCTATTCTTGAGAGCTATCCTGCCAAAGATACATGTTTAAAAGCATTCTCTCTGTGAGTAACTGTTTTCCTTGTTATCTGGAGAGAGAAACAGATTTACATACCAGAAACAATTGCTGTCTGCTAAAATTGGCCACTTTCACAAAAGCCAATTACTTTTTTTCCCTGTTTTCTACCTAAGAGTTCAATTTTGATATGGAAACTATCTTGCATTACAGTGATATGGGGTCAAGCTTATCAGAATGTATTTTCTGGTCATTCATCATTCTGCTGTGTGGGTCTTGACTTCGTGCACTCCTTCTCAGTCAGAACATGTGCTGCCTACTTATTTTTTTAGGCTTTGTGTTGGTTTTATTTTGGTTTGGTTGGGCTTTGGGGTTTTCTGTTTGTTTGTTATAGTCCTAATACCCAATTTTGGATGAAAGATCTTTAATCTTCTGTGCTTTCCATTTTTGAGTAAGTTCTCCTGTGTCTGGAAATTCTCCTTAGGGCTCGGTGTTCTGGGATGTTGTGGTGCTGGAGGAAGGAGGCTGATCCTCTGGATGATAATGCCTGCTCCTGTTTTTTTAAATGGACCAGTTCTTGTGCTCATGAGCAGTAGTGTTGGTACTGTGGTCCCTGTGGTCTCCTCAACTCCTTTGCTGTTTTTAGGTGTGGGAGAATGAACACAAATCTTGGCTGCTGAGTGAATGAACACAAATCTTGGCTGCTGAGTGAATATCATGCATGTTTTGTTCAAAAAGAGATCAAATTAACATTGGGCTAAATGCAAAGTTTCTTCTGTATGCCTGAACCCCTAAGATGTATAGGGCCTTTGTTTTGGTCTGCACATACGTTAGCTTTGAATAGAACAGTTAATGCTCTACCACTGTTTGGAATTACAAACCCAAGTACACTAGAAGCTCAAAGGGCTTCTTTTAAAAAAATCATAGAATATCTGGATTTGGAAGGGACCCACAAGAATCACACCATGTGTCTGAGCATTGTTCAAATTTTTTTTTAACTTTGTCAGGCTTGGTGCTATGACCATTTCCCTGGGGAGCCTGTCCCAGTGCTCAACCACCCCCTGGGTGAAGAACCTCTTCCTGATATCCAACCTAAACCTTCCCTGACACAACTTCAGGGCATTCCCTCAGTCCTGTCACTGGTCACCAGAGAGAAGAGATCAGTGCCTGCCCCTCCTCTTCCCCCCACAGGAAGTTGTAACTGCAATGGGGTCTCCCCTCAGCCCCCTCTTCTCCAGGCTGAACATACCAAGTGACCTCAGCTGCTCCTCATACGGCTTCCCCTCAAGGCCCTTCACTATCCTCGTGGCCCTGCTTTGGATGCTCTCTAATAGTTTAATGTCTTTTTTATATTGTGGCACCCAAAACTGCCCCCCAGCACTCGAGGTGAGGCCACCCCAGTGCAGAGCAGAGCGGGACAATCCCCTCCCTTGTCCAGCTGGCGATGCTGTGCCTGATGCACCCCAGGACACGGTTCTTCATCTATTATGTATGAGTTTGACTCCAAACACAAACAAGTTTCCAGGCTTCATTCACAAGAGACCAAGGAGTGGTTAAAAACAGTAGAAAAGGTGTACACAGTTCATTTATGTTCTTAAACTCTAGACGAACCCATCTTGACAATCCCAGCAGGGGAAAAATGAAAAATTAACTTCAAGGATGGGGATAGGTGGGTGAAGCAAGATATAAAGTTGTTAAAATAGCTTTATCAAGAAAAAGCTAGTCTGTTAAGGAAGACTCCTGCTCCTGTACTTGTAGCTATATGCTGTTGACAGATGCAATCCTTTAAAAAAAAAAAAAAGAAGACACATAAGCCCATAAATGTAAGTGCCAGATAATGATTTGCAGTTTTCGTGGTCATCTTTTCTGTTCTCAGTAAATATTTTTCTCCTGAAATGTTTGTCATGACAGTTAATAATTTAAAGTTATTATATAGCTAAGGGCTTCTCTCAAGGCTGATGTTACATTAGGCAATGCAGAAATACAGAACAGACAATGATCTCTACTGAGTCTACTCTCTGAAAAGCCAAGGCAGACTAATAAAAACAGGCGCCACATAGAAAAATGGTACAAATGAATTTCTGTTTGAAGCATAGCCTGTGCCAGGAAAAGAATAAAGTTTTCTAAAGTATTTATTTCCTTGTTCAGTAATCGCTAAGGGAATAACCTTCATATGTGCGACAGCCAGGGGTTTTCTTCTAGCTATAAATCAAGTAAAAAGTGCAGGGATCTTTTCCATGACTAAACCACTTTATTTAAATGTACGTTAAGTGTAGTCAAATGCTGTCTTACATTCTTACTTAGAAATAGTAGCTAAAGACTGAATTTCTTTTAGAAACAATATCCTAGAATATCTCTGCTCAACAAATGGTGTTCAGAGGTCCTAAGTTTGCTCTGCTCTTTGAAGGCAGATGCAGCACTGACTTCAGTAGAAAGGGGAATGACCCAAAAGGTTGGATAAATTGGGACAAATGGATTACAAAACCGATTATTGACTTCATTTACCACAATAGGACTGCAGCACATGTGGACACTAGTGGAATTAATCTGGCAAGGCAGAATCCAGCTGGTCTATTAGTTTTCTTCTACTTTAATATACATGCTGCATCTCCAAAGACAATGATGAGTGTGACTGAATTTCAGTGGCTGAAGAGATATGTTTGCAATCTCAATGGAAAGATGAAGTTTATACATGTATAAAAGAACCTTCTGAAGGACCAAGTAGTAGAAAAGGTGTCTATTAACACTGGTGTGGCTTGTTTTGAATGTAACTGGGGAAGAATTCCAGCTTCAGCTGTACAAAGTAGGCAGATTCCAACCCACCCACCAACACGTACTATGGGGTGGGTGGAAATTGAGCTCACTTTTAAATAAATGCAAGTACAGCCAGTACAGAAGAGAGTTTGATGGATCTGTTCTGATGGGATGTGTGTGAATAATAACTGAGCTATATTGGTAAGCTGTATGCTTCTTGCTCAGGCGTGGGCAGAATATTTTTGGTTCCCATTAGAGCCCACTGAGTTAACTTGTGATATGCAGTCCAGTGAAGCATGTGCATTTGAAGTCTAGGAAATTCCATGAAAATTTCGTCTAAGAAAGGATCTTCTAGTGTTCAATGGAATTATTAAATGATATTCTGGCCTGGCTCTGAGGCATGATGCAATATAATTGGGAAAAAAATCGCTGGTGTGTCCACAGAATCTCCCAGTCCCCAAACCCTTGAATCCTATGCTTGTGCTTTCCTGACTGCAATATACTCTCTTTGATCCATCATATGTTCCTGTAGAAACTTTCCAAGTAAAACCGAACAGCCAGTATCCAGCTGACTCAAGTAAGGAAGGATAGAAGCTGCCAGTTATTAGCTGCGAAACTATCACCTACAAAGTGGAAAAGTGGACTTAGAAATTCAGCTTGACAACATTTTTGTCTTCTCCCTGTTCTTCCTAAACTACTAAGCTGTGCTAAGGTGTGTGTTGGCCCTGTTCTTCCTCATCTATTGTGTCCTGTAATAAGATCTACACCTTCTTTTTGAAGATATACCAGCTGAATAGGTAGGCAAATTCATAGAAAAATCTTTTATTTGTATTTAGTGACTTAACATTGGATTGCAAAGATAAATTTTGGTCATAACTTGTTTCTGTCAGATTAATAAAGGGCCATATTCACTGGTTTGTGATATATCAGTGGGTGTAGATTGTCTAGGATGCTTTACCCGTATGTTGTAGGTAACTTCCCTATTACATGGAGTATTCATATCTATGGTGAACAAGCAAGGCCCTGACAGATACTAAATCCTCATTGATTTGTTCTGTGCTGTGATAGCTATCTGGATGCCAGTCAGTGCACTGAGCTTGGTCTGGGATCTGACAAGAACAAGGTGACTCTTTATCCCTGTAACAGTCTTCTCATCTCCAGCAGATCTCTGCTTCTAACTTTTGTCTTCATATCCCTGTGAGATGTGGGTAGCAATCAAGTCTCATGTCCAAATTTTTTCAAAATTCTTTCTATTTGTTGATATTCTCTTAGGGCTTTTGTAGAGGAAATGTGAAAATATTCTAGATAATTTTCTAGATAATATTCTAGATATTTGTTTTATACTCCACTTTACATAAGGGTCTATTGTTGCTCAGAAGCCTATTGTTAGTAAACATGTTGTTATAGCTTGTCTTACATGCCTGAATTTTTCATGAAGTGCAAAGTTGACATCCAAGTCCTTGTTGTAAGAAGAGACCCAGCGAGTCAAATAAATCAAGTCACTTGTTGAATACACCCAGCTCTTGATATGACTATTTTGCTGGTGCTGAGCTTGTCATAGTACAAATATAAGTGGGTGAATTGATATGGTATGTCTGAAATTGCTTTTCTTCTAAAGAATATTGCTCTGGGGCTTTTATGCATGTCTGATCACATCAGGTCCAGGGGATATGTAAGTATCTCAACCATTATGCCACTTATGCCACTATATGTTGATTTCTAGTAGAAGTAAGTGGAGTATCAAGAACATATCCACTGTGGGGGAGGGTTCTAACTTTAAACCTGTATTTCAGTGCCCTTTCAAGAATAAAATTCTTAGGAAAAAAATGCCATAAATTTTCACCTACCTGGAAATGTTGTAGATTAATAGTTTGTTTTCAAGCATTTTAGTGAATACTAATACATGAATCTAGAAAGATTTAGAGATCAGATAGTTATTTATGTTTAGTCCTATTGAGTAATGCATGTGACTTCAAAAACTTAGACATACAATCCAGTGATTTAAGCAAAAATGGAAATAAGAGTATAGACCAATCCAAGGTTCTAAAATCCTTTATTGAAATTTAAAATTATCATGCTATCCCTGTCCAGGAAGGACTTTTTTTCATTACTGTTATATTTTATAAAGGGAAAGCACAGATACTGTAACTCCTGATCAGGGTCATAGACGAAGCAACCCCAAGAACTTGAAGTTCTTATTATTCATTTCTATGCTTACAGTACGAAGGGATCAGCATCAAATAAGCTTTGCATTCAGTCACTTTTTCTTTCAGAACCTTATCCAAACCCCTCTTTCTTATCTCCTGGTAACTCTTTTTCCTCGTAGATAAGGGGAATCTGTTCTCCACGTATCTTTCTTTCCTGCTAATAGGGTATTGATAAGATACTGTCTCTGATACTGCCCCTGCTTTCATGTCCTACACTTTCTTCCACACTGACAACTCAGAACACACATCAGTTAAACAGGACTTCCAGCTCTTGCCTGTTTATCACTCAGATCAGATTTTGATGGAGAGGTCATTAGAAAATAGGTTCACAGTCTTCAGATGTGTCTGTACTCTTCCTGATCTATGAATCTAAGATATCTCTGAAATACTTACCTGGCTTCAGTGAGAAATCTTGTACAGATATGGTTCTTTTAGTTTATGCTTATTGAAACTCTAGAAAAGCCTAGAAAATATGTGTGATAAGCTATGTAACGTTCTCCTACAATAAGAACATTTATGTGTAAAGGAAAGACTATTAAAGAGAAAAAAATTCAGTGACAAATTCACACATTTTGAGATGCATTGAACATGCTGTTTTGACAGTATACTCCAGCAGGTTTGCTCTTATAAACTAGGATAAGTTGGAGGCAGAATGGTTGGTACTTACACTGACACATTTTTTTTAAGAAATATTCATGCTACTCTTAGCTGGATTGCTGAAAGTGTTTTTCTAAGGTGAGAATGTCAGATGGTGAAATTGGAATAGGCCAGTTTGCCGAATGTGATGCCTACTCTGAATTTTCCCAGGGTATTAACAGGAGGTTGATTTACATCTATGGTGTGCTAGCAGACTCAACCCTTATGTGAGAGAGCGGTGACATTGGCTTCAGGGAACTTGGAAGATGCTGAAGTTGGAGCAGAAATTTCAGAGATACTTTCCTTAGGATTTAGTACTTTCCCTAGATTCCACCACGACCATTTGCCAAACCTGAATGCTGAGTGCTGCCTGCCAGGCAGCACAATGATGTATCTGTTAATCAGTCAGTTGAAACCTGGTGATGGTCAGGCATGGAGTAGTGAATCATGGTGAAAGCCAGATGTGTACATGAATGTGAAAAAAGAAGTAACTGAAAAGTTTTAAGATAATCATTTGATTGATTAGAGTTTAAGTTGTAAAGCTGTGAATGCTTTTGAAGGGAATTAAAGAATTTGGGAAGGGGAAAAATATCAAATTACCAGTATGAAGAATGATTATGTTAATACCTTGCTGAGCTTCCAAGCATACCCTGAGGGAACTAGACGTTTACAGGATCCTGAGCAAGCTCTTTCAGCTAGGGGCTTCTGTACAAGCACACAGAAAACCCCCCAAAATAAAAAATCCACACGAGTATCTTCCCTGGCTCAAAACTTCTCAGCACTTGCTGAACAGCACAGATGGAGAAGTTTCCAAGGGGACTTGAACTGAGAAGCCTAAAGGGTAGAGAGCAGAAGTGGGAAAGTCTTGATTGCTTGAGAAATTTAATGCAATATTTTTCTTGTGATTGAAGGTGAGTAAATGTTCCTACCTCAGTTGTCTTAAAAATTTCTGCTAATTTTACCGCATTTCTTTTGTCTTCTTTGGTGAATTTTTTCTTGTATTCAGATGCGTGTATTACAACCTATTACTTAGCTGATCACCCAAGGCTTTCTGCAGAGTCCATGGAAACAGATACTGCCTGTTCTGCTTCACATGCCTGCCCTCAGGTGGGATGTGCTGTGCCTAGCACTACCTGTTTCTCATCCTTGACTGCTGAGGGAGTCCACATGTCCATCATCCCTGTCCCACTCGGAAGATTTTCAGCCTTTGTTTAGATAGCCTTTTATTTGGATTCAGTTTAGTAATTTGGCCCAATTAAAGTAATCCTTTTAAGGAGATTTTATCTATATTAAAACAGTGTCATAACTAAAGTTATGCCACATTTCCTTTAACTCCTCTTCATTTCCATGTCTAATTTAGGTATAGATTCCTATTTTTACTATCCAAGTATCATGACAGCCTTGTGAGGTGTTAATAAATAGCTCTAATAGCTAGGCACGGATTTCCTTTTTCCACACAGCTTTAAAGTCACTGCTAGAGGCATGACAAAGAGTGGTGTGTCATATTGCCAGTTTTTTAGATCAAATACCATCCCTTTTTAGGCAAAGAGCTGCATATTGAATGCATACAGGATCTTTGCCAGCGTTAGAAGTGACCCTGAGCAGCTGGTGAGAGAGATTTCGGCAGAAGCTTTGCTCAACCTTTGCAGCTCTGGGCTGGGGATGCTCAGTCCAGATGGAATTTACAAACCATTCAGCTGCCAAACTCAAATAAGCCTTTAGTGGTCATGTGTAAAACAGGACTTTTCTCTGTTCTGAGATTGTGTAAACTTTGGCATATTTTCCTAGAAGCAGGAAAATTCATTGCTCTTCCAAAGCCAAACCAAACTCCTTCTTAAAAGTGGGCAGCTTCATTTTTAAATTTTTTTTAGAGAGCAAAACTTATGACTGTGTCATCATGAAAGAGTTTTAGGTTTTGGTTGATTGGTTGATTTTTGTTTGGTTTTGTTTTCTTTTTTTCTTTTTATTTGTTTGTTTAGATTTTTTTGTTTGGTTTTTTTTGTTGGTTTTTTTGGTGTGGATTTTTTGTTTGTTTGTTGGTTTGGTTTTTTTATGGACAACAAAAAAGTTGTATGATTTTGTTGGGAATTTTCCAAAAGTCACCCTGAGGCAGATGTCCACCAGGAAATTTCCATGGCCCAAATAGACTCGCAAAGCAGGTTCCACAAAAGGACATTTGGGATACAGGCAGCACAAGCAGCACTGTTTATACTATGGTGATATTGGGGATATCCATGACTCTGGGGATGCATGGATCATCTATTACATTTTACATTATTTTACATTTACAATATTACATTACGAAGTTTTCCTAGAGAACCATGAGAGCCGTGCTTGAGTTTCATTCTGCAAGATGCAGGTTCACACCCAGGAAATAGGGCTTTGAGGACTTTCTGCTATATACGCAGCCATTGCTGCATGCCAGTATGCCCTGTGTAAGTACTAGGCTCTCCTGCTGGGATCTTCCAAACCAATCCTGATCTTTTAAAAATGTACAAGTTGTAAATGCAGACACGCAAGAACACCCCTAAAAGAACGATCTTTAGCAGATCTTGAGGCAGCTGGTGTTTATAAATGTTTTATGTATCTCAGTGCACTGACACAGACTAGACCTTTGTGTGCCACCTGGAGCTGAATGGAAAGCTACTTGTGTGATGCAGTTTTATTGCCATCCTGAGTGAGACAGATGGGCATCCCCATGCCATGCTGACAGTCTGGATTGCACCCATGGGTGTGCAGGGCTTAACAAGGAGCTGCCCTGGGCTTTCAATGGGAGATAGACAGCCAGAGGATAAACCTGACTGTGCTGCTGAGCTGCTTTCTCTTTGTGTGCGTGTGGTAACATGGCTTGTGGATCCGGGATTGCCCTGCAGACAGCTGGGCCAGTGTGCGAGGATCTGAGTGCCAGTGGTCCTAACAGAGTTCTGGAAACGAGAGGAAATCCTTTTGTTAGGCTGGAGCAGGAGTCTTCCCATTGGGATATTGCTTCAAGGACAAGATAAACACTTGGTCTGATCATGCAGTGCAGAATTCCATGCAGTCAACCCCTGAGATTTCTCAGGGTCTATTTAAGGGCATGTGCTTACAAATAAGGAATAGGGAGATATTGTCTCTAGGGCCTGTCTCTTACCCCTTCTGTTCCATAAAACACATTTCTTGAAGCAAAATATATGCATTATAAATGTCTTCTGGCTGTGTTGCTATGCTTTTTTTATCTTTTTCTTCTTTGTGTACAGTTGTACCAGTTTCCTGCACTCAGGGGACAATGATCTGCCTGAAAATTATTTGACTGCCCAGGAGAGACAGTCAGACTGTCTGGTGGGGAAATGATGACAATGTCTAGAAGGAAGGGGTATGTTTTTCTATCTATATAGTTACCAAATCTATTTTTTAGGAGAAATAGAAAATAAAAGCTTAAGCCAAGATCTGCCTTCATGATCACTAAGTGCAAGTCCAAGCACTATGTACACTCTTGGGCATGGGCTGGCCCTGCTGGCGTGCACCTGTCGTGAGCTGACTTAGAAACTCTGGACATTTCTGGTGGTGCTTGCTATGACCAGGATCCCTGCTCCTACAGTAGCCAAGCCTGTGCTGATCACAGATCTGTGGTGTCCAATCTCAAAGGACATATCAAGGGTCTCCCTTGGCACTCAGCATAGAGACTCAATGTGGCCAGCGCCTACTAACTTCAAGAGAAGTGCTCCAAAATCATTTACTTATTGATTCTTCACCCTCTCACTGATTCATTTTAAATTTTGTCAGAACTATTTCATTGGTTTGAGTTTGGCTTTTTGTATTTTTTTTTCTTTAGAAAATCAGTTTTTATCTACATTTGATTGCTACCAGGGTGGCATTGGCACCTGAATGTAAACAATCTCACATGTCCCAGAGGCAGTTTTGTGGTATATGTCACCCCATTAAACAGTCTACAACAAGACTAGAAATTTTAAAAAGGCAATTGTAACTCGAAGCAAGTATCAGCCTAATTATTTGTGATAACTTCTGTCATGTATTTAAGGCAAGCCCCTGGAATAAGACAACTTTTTTTCTTTCCCCTCATACAGTTCTTTTGATATTCTTGACCCCTGTGGTCAGAATCAATGCACTGAAATCCCACAAAAAATGTGGAAAGAAATATGAACTTAACATTTCATTCTATCACTGAGATTCTCCTGTAGATTGACTTCTAAAGACGTTTTCCTTTAGGCTGATAACACCTAAAAATAGTGCAGGCTTTATAGTAAATCTCCCCTCTATGGGTTTATATCCATTGACTCACTGAAGCTTCAATCTGAAACTGTAGGGTTTTGAAAGCTTTTTATAATGTAAAGGAGGCCATGCAGTTTTATTGCCACTACCCAGCGAAGTGTGGTTCCATCAGAGCCTTTTATTGGGAGTTTACAAGTGCAGCGTCACAAATGAGTTCGCTGGCAGGGAGCTGACCCCTCACTGAGGAAAGCAGAGACTGGTTGTATAATTCAAAACATCAACGTCTGGCCTTCTGGGATTTCCACCTGGAAAAGACTCTGTATGAAAGGGCTTGAGGCAGATAAGGGTGGTACATGCAGAGCGGCGAGCCCTGCCTGGCTAGCAAAGCTCCGTCAGCACTTGCTTCATCAGAGCCACCAGACCTCTGCACTATGCTTGGAAGTTGTGCTTTAATAAGCTGTGATTTCAAGCAAGGACTTGCTAGTCATTTAAAAGTCATCACAGAGCGCTTGCCATGCAGGGATGGGAAATGGCACAGCCACAGCTGTGCCTGGGTCTGCCTGTGCTGATAAGCCTTGCTCAAACCCAGGGCTCGGTAGCTCAGAGGGCACCATGTGGGGCTGTGGTGATCAGATCTCCGCTAGCTCAGGCACCTCTGCTCCAGCTCCCCTGGCACTGCTGTCACCCTGCCTGCCTTCACTAGCCGCTCTTCCTTAGAACCCTCTTGTATCAGTGCGATGGTGCCAAGTCCTGCACAGGACTAGAGGGCAGAGTAATTGATTTTTCAGTACACTGGGAGTTGTGAGAAAGTGTATGTGTGTGTGTATGAGGTGGATGGAGCATTTAAATTTGAATGGGAACATTGGAAAAGGGGTTTTAATGTGTTCAAAATGGAAGGACATGCTGAAATGAGCAGTAGTTGTAGCGAGGAGGTTTGAAAATGTCAAAATAAACTGTGTTGACTTTTGAAATCTCTGTAATTTATTTTTATGGAGTTTAAGGAGACAACTTGAATTTAAAGGTTCTAGGGACATTATTAAATTTATGCTTTTGGTGGGGAAAATATGGACGTGAAAAATATCATCCAGTTCTGTTTGGAAATGTAAAAAGAAAGAAAAATATAGGCATTACCAAGGACTGTCATTAGAAACAAATGTCTTTCTGGTGCATGACACAGATATAGGAAGAGGAAAAATTAAGACCAGAGAGCCTGAGTAAACAATAGTAATGTCAGGTGTGGGCTAACTGCTAATAGTGAAAAATTCAGGCCAAGGGAAACAGTTATTCTAATTTTTTTTTTTCACCCACTTTGTACTGATGTAAAGGATTATAGTTAACTGAAAACTGAGTATCAGATCCTCAAGGGTAGAAGAGCCAACATATCTGTTTGTAGGGCACATATGAGCAATGTACAAGGATTTGGAGGTAACCCATTTATCCAAGAGAAAGTTTTGTAATGCCCACACAAGGCAGCCTTCTGTGTTTCAAGGTTTCATCAGAAGAATTAAAACCGTATTAAAACCTCGGCCGGGAATTAGCTAGGAGCTCCCACGTGGCTTCCTGTCTGCTTGGAACCTGCCTGTGGAGGAAGGTTTGCTGTGCCCTCACAGTGTGCGGCTTTTGGGCTCCAGTACAGCAGCCAGACACTAAGGGCATCAGAGTTCAATCTGCTGCTGTTTTCTCATTAACAAAGACCGTGTGGGTCTGGAGAAGATATAGTAGCATCAAGTGATAATAATTTCTTTCCAGCATGAAGTTGGAACGTTCTAACATTCTAATTCATTCTAACACAAATTTTCTTTTTAAAGTAACTTACCATTTTATCATTTTTTTCCTCAAGATCTACCCTGAGCCAGTGCCTTTCTTGAGCTTTTAAAGGCAGTATGGGTATCCTAGAGGAGCAGAAACAAAATGGTTTGACAGGGTCACATGGATTTTAAAGAATATAGGGCTTGGTTTAAAACTTCTATTTAATTTACAGTCTTCTAATGACACTTTTTAATATTCAAAAACATCTGGGCACAATGTATTTGTGCTACATTTCTATGAGTTGAACAGTTATGTGTGAAGCAAGCCTGAGTGTGGCACACCACTGACTGAATAGCAATTTGTATAATTCTCCCTGTGCATGAGGCAGGCATTTCTCATTTCATACATTGCTAGAAACTTGCTGCTGCAAATCTCTGAATACAGATAACCATATCCTGCCTTTAACGCTCATTAACACTTAAAATTTATGAAGTTCCTTCCCAGATCAGGCTGTATAAGGAGCAAAGTGTTTCTAGGCTTTGCATTCCTGATGGGAACTGCTTTGGATACAACCAAGGTGTTTGGTCAAATCAGCTTTCTTCACATTATTGTTTGCAGACAGACAACAGCCCAAAGAACCTCTGTGGCAGTTCCACCTTCAACAAGAATCTTGGGTTGGGAACAAGGAATTTGTTTTTTGCTATCTGCATAAAATAGATCTTCATTAGCATTACCTTGAGATTTACAGAATCTAATCTTGCAGAAAGCAAAAGGAGCTTTTATTCACCATCCATTTTAGACCAGAGCACCTGTGGCCAGCCCTGATCATCTGCTCCTTCCCCAGCTCCTGGAGCCTTGAGCTGCTTTACACCACTGTAGTTGCACTGATCTGCCTGTGTCTGCCCCAGCTCTGGCGCATGTTACCGGCAGCGGGCATTTGGCAGAGTTTCTTTCTTGTAGTACCTGTCTGTTACATGCCTTTTGGTATTGCCAGGGAAACTGTCCCTGGGCAGGAATTTTGTCTGTTTCTTGGGAAAGGTCCCCAAGATATGTCGCTGTTTGGCACTATGTGGGTCAGAAGCAATCTGGTCTTATAGATGATCTCAGTTCAAATGAAGGGGTTTTTTTTGCACAGTGAAAGTGTTTGGTTTTGGTTTTTTTCAATAGTTTGAGTTAAATGATCAGTCCTAATACTCCATTTTTTCAGCTGAGTTCCTCTCTATCAGACTGTCCTCTGCCATTAATTGCAACCAAGGCCTTCCTTAATTTTTTTCTAGGTTTCTCTGACTTGAGCACCAACTGGTCCTGCGACAGTCCAGTTTCATGATTCTCCTGGGGCAGTAACATTTTCCAAAACATGGTATTATAGCCAGGCATTTTTTGTAAGCATCCTTTAACTATTTTTCCCTCTTCTGGCAATGGCTTCTGCTCTGTTTTCTAGCTGTGAGTGAATTAATTTGCCATGCTGGTTTGACTTATTTGAGCTGTCCTCCGACACATCAGCTTGTTTCTCTCCTAACAATCCTGTTTTGCATTGGTCACTTCATCTCGCACTAACCAAGATTTCAGTTCAGGTATTTCTGGCTTATAATAAACAGGGATTAGGGGAGGAGTAAGCAGTGGTTGATTCATGCTGTGTGATGTCCAGTTGGCCCCTTCTGGGACTAATTTAGCAGGAATGCTGGTTGCTGTCTGCCTACTGTCCAGGGAGATCATTCACCTCGAGGTGTGGAGAAGCCCACTCAGATCCTTTCGCATGGGTCAGCCTTGCAAACCCCTCAGGAAGGGGCTGGAGAGGGGATGCAGTACCTTCCAGTGGGAACCAGTAAATAAGATTATGCCCTAAGGACTGCCCCGCTTTACTTTTGTTTTGTTCCTGGGATTTTTTGACCATTTTGGAGAACTAATATAATTTCTATTTACCCAGCCATACATAATTCTGTGCTATGCTTTTTCCTTATTGTATCTTTATGTGGGAGAACATTGATATTTTTGTCTCAGCTGTACAGTCATGAGATTAAATGATAGCTTGATCTTGCAGCTTTTGCATTTTGAAGGGTCATATAAAAATCCTTAAGAAACAAGTAGTAGTGCTATATTTGATTTCCAGTCAAAACAGATCTCAGCTAATGAAAATGGATGCTTTAAAACTTTTTTTTTTTTTTGCAAAACTATGAAAGCACTTCAGCTATTTTTAAGTGCATTTGAAATTTAAAGTCCAAACTTTTTCTCTTACCTCATGAAAATGCATGCTAGGAATCCTTAATCCAATTTTTCAGAAAGACTTATTTTCTTAATTTAAAAGGGCAGACGCCACACAGGGGAGATGTGCAAAGGGGAGTCTGGAGAATTACACATTTCTCTAGTGCTTGCATTGATTATGTCATTTCAGATGAGGTATCTTGTGCTTCAGTTCTCCCCGTCTATGATCAGAGTTAATATTTACTTTATTAAGAAACCTTGATTTAACTTCAGAATCTCATATCCCTATTATGTTATTGCTTATTATAAATCAAGTTAATGCACTTAAAAGGACTCATATGCATGCAAGAGATAACAAAAGTGCTGCTCACGTGGTCCAAATGAAACACATTAGCAATGTGCAATTAGCAATAGTTTTCCCTGTCGTGTGGCACAATGTGGAGCCATTTGCAGGATCAGTACTTTATAACAGAAAAGTACACAGCTTTATATTCTGTCAGGAAAGTTTTCACTCTGCTGTACATGACATGGCTCAGAAGGACACCAGACACTTTGAAAGTCTGTTAAATTTAAATGGCTAAAAAGAATGGCAAGAGAATGCATTATTATTACTCGGAAAAGAGCTACCAGCTCACATGATGCCTTGCAATTAGCAAAAAAAAGCCAAACTCCTGCCCTTGAGAGAATGTAAGATGGGACATCAGTTCATACTGAGGAGAGATGGCTTCTGTTTGGAAGGTGGGCAGAGGACTGCCTCACAATAGGAATGAGCTTTAAAGATTTCAGAAGGCTATATGTATGAGGGATAAAAGAAATTGAATAGGTTTTGGTTGCACAATGAGATATTTAAGTTCCTCCTAAGTCTGACCTCCTTCTAATGCAGGGTAGTGAAGTAGGTGGCTGAGTACAGCAGAATCTCCATCTCTGGAGACTTTAGGTACAAGGTAAGCAAACTTCTGTTTGTTTTAATATAATTGATAGTTTATATCCTATCCTTGTGTGTGCTTGGCAATCTCTTGGGGTCTTTGCCTGCCAACTTTTTTATGATCTTATGAAATGTGAATGCCTGCTTCATGCATGCTTCTTTGGGCTATAATTGCCTCTGATACTTTGTGCTGTTCATCCTCACACTGCCAGAGACAACTTTCAGATTTGTATGCTTGCTAAAATTTCAGTTTACTTAGTGGAGTGTTAAACACGCTATCTGACTGCCAAAACACCTCATTTCAGTAAAATCAAAGATATTCTGCTTTAAATATGGAATGTAGGGCTGCTTTAGTGAAGTTTTACGGTTTTATACCACAAAAAAAAAAAATCCTTGTGTGTGGTGCTCATTGCAATGTGAGTGATAGATGGAAGAACACAAACTCTACCCCGGCACAAGCTACTCTTTACTGTCAGACTCCATTCTGTTACAAAGGAGAGTTTCCTGTGCAGCAACAGACACAGAAGAATTTCCTTTAGACCTCCTGGCAAGTAAAAACATTGCTTGCATCAGCTGCATTCCTGCCTTCCCAGAGATTCAACCATCCACCATTTTACCCCAGCTCCCATCTCCACTGAACTTCATTAGAGAAAACTTGAAGTTCTTAAGTAAATTACAAGAACACAGTAAAGCAACAAGAAAATAAGTCCTTCCGTTTGACTCTGCCTTGGGTACAAATCTCCATACCAAGACTGTTTCTATACATAGAGCATTACACCACATTACAATCATTACTCTGAATTTGCCTGTCTCCAAACACCAGTTTTGACAGTTGTTCAACAAATCTTTCTTTTCTTTTTTTTGGTGGTCCCACTGCGGCAAGAAATACAACTAAGATAATTTAACCCTCTGCTTATTATACTTACGAGTGTATGGGAAGGCTCAGTTCAGGCTGATATGCTGATTTGTGTTGCATGGTGTTAATTGATGGCTTAATCTTTTATTCCTTTGCCTTAGCTTTTGTCCTTGTGGATGCTGGAAAAATAGTATTTTTAAAAATGCATTTTCCTAATAAGAATGTCACTTTGGGTCTCATTACTTATTTCAGGGCTGATTTGGTGTTATATTTAGGTAAGAACTCCTGCAGAATACTGAGAGGTCATTTTGGAAGAAACTGCCATAAACAGTTGTGATGAGAAAACTGACATTAATGGGAATTCACCAAATAAAGTGACTGGAGAAGTCATCTAATATCTCCATGAAGCTGTGATGAACTTTTTTTTTGTCACAGCTATGCTAAGTTTGCTATTATTTATCTTGTATATTATTACCCAGTTGCTTCCATTTGGCTACAGATTCTTCATATTCATAACCTGCTTTATGTTAGTGGAAGACTAAAGCTTCTCTTCCTTACAGGATTGGGTAAAATGAGTTTTTATAGTTTTGACTAAATTTAATCCATAGTCAGATTTTAGTTCTATGAAATTTACCTCTTGATGATTTTTTGGGGTGTTCTTTGCTTTCTAAGAAAGTTTTTTTCAGAGTGCATGTCTATACCTAAGGTTCCATATATTCTGAAATACTCCTGGGTATTGTGGAATGAGACAAGTATATAGAAAAGCAAATATTCTGAGTTCATTGTGTTCAATCCAGAACAGAAACAACATTCAAGTTCTGTTCACAATGATTGCTAATTTCTTGCTTTAGAAGTTTGTCTGTACCATGCAATTAACTGTAAAAGTTTTTGCAGTATAAATGTATTGAGTGAGGACTGTTCTAGAAAAGCTCCCCTGTAAATGTTCTTCCTGTCTCCATGTAGGAGAAACTCTGCAATGGCTACTGTGTTGTCCCCCTTTATTGTCCCTTAATCTGGATTAATTGTCTCTTATACATGAGTCATAAGTGCAGTTTGTATAGTCAGGCTGAAATGTCTTGGTTTCATTGACTTCAGTGCCAGCTTATGATAACTGAGAAACTTTGAAATATTTCTTCATAGTGTTAAATGTAAAAGGTAAAAAAAGGTATGGAAATAAGTCAAAATCCTCAGTTGGATAGTCGTGGTCTTCACATATCTGACTTCTGAAATGTGAGTCAGAAACTACATTTCACAGGTGCTGCTACATTCCTTATGGGTTGAAGCAGAACTCCCAAAGGAGAGTTCTGGTCAGGGCTTTGGCTATGACCTAGAAAGCTAAACCCTAATGTTGTGTTTTGGACTTTCTCCCAAAACTCCTGTGATAGCAAACTACATTGGTGATTCTATAATGCAATAGCCCAGAACTAATGAGAGAGGAAAGAAGAATAATCCTGTACCTTTGCCTTCTCTGTCCAGCTAGCAGCTATTTGCTACAGAGAGTTCCCAGACTTATTTTTTTTGGCCTTTATGCATTGTGAGCATCTCACAATAGACACATAAAATGTCCAAAGGTGCTTGGTCATGGGAAGCCATTTTGCATTCAACTCTGCCACAGAAGAGACACAAAGATACATAAACACAGTTATGCATAGACTCAGATATCTTCACTTTTTGTTATGACTTTGTTCTGATGCAGCATCTTCCCCCCTCTCTCTGTGCCCCCTCCTTCCCCCCAAAATTCAAGCTGAAAAATGTTTCGTAGAATCATGGAATGATTTGGGTTGGAAGGGGCTGTAAAGATCATTTCATTCAGATTCTCCTGCCATGGACAGGGACACATTCCACTAGACCAGGTTGCTCAGAGCCTCGTGCAGCCTGGCCTTGAAAAATTCCAGGGATGGGGCATCCACAACTTCTCTGGGCAATCTGTTCCAGACAGGTTGTTCACCACCCTCACTGTAAAGAATTTCTTCCTAATATCCAGTCTAAATCTAAATCTAAGCTCTTTCATCATAAAGCTATTCCCCATTGTCCTACCACTCCTTGCCCTTGCAAGGGCAAGCATTTGGCTTTCCCATTAAAAGAGAAGGGGAAAAATGTCACCCTATCAAACTGTAAATGTTCCAAATTCTGAGTAAAGGACAAAAGATTGTGATATGTATTAGAGGAACATAGCTTCAAATACTGGCTGGTTAATGCATGAAGGTGTATGTGGCTTAAGTGAAATTCAGCATTATTGACAAGAACACCAAAGCCTGATTTCAAAACTGACATCTTGATTTAAAGTCATCTTAAGCATGCTTAAAGCCCTTCTTGATAGTGCTGCCAGGAGGAAGGCAAATCCTGGAGCTGTTCTAAATGTCACCCTTGTATACTCGGGTTGCTTCAGCTGACAAAAACTTCATGGCCACTTGGAAAATTGACATGATAGGAAACACAGAAAAGGATGCAACCACAGCTCAATTAAAGCCACCAAATCTCTCCTGACATGATTGCTGTCTTCCTTTGTGCTAAAAAGAAGAGGGGGAACCAAAGAAAAAGGTCCTGGCTTTTGTGTTCACTAAGCTGTGGGTTCATCTGTAACACTGGAAATAATCCAAGAAGGCATGGTAGCAGGGCTTTTGTGTTCTTAAAAACAAGTTATCCATTAAAAACTTCCAGACTACTTCTGTGCCTGTCCTCCTGCCTGCCTTGTTCCTTTTCCCCCTTCCAAACTGCTAAGTTTTTATCATCTTTCAACTGTCATTGTGTGGAGGTCATTTTAGTGTTGTTTTTTTGGAGTCTCTTTCCTGCGTTCCCTTCAATTTAGGAAGTTCTTCTGGTACAATTTGTACCTCTCGATTGCTTTCAGTCAGAATTAAACACACGGCTTTGTACCTCTAATTTGTCTAGCACAAACACCTCACGCACTTGTCAGAGGGGATTCGCTCCTTTGTTAGCTGCATTTATAAAACCAGACTTGACTCATGCTGGAAGGTTTTGCTGGTCCTTTACCCTTCAGCAGGAAATGACATGAAGTCCTGTTTGAAGCATTTTATCTTAATCACAGGGTTATGCTTATATGTGAATGCTGGAAAACTAAGTGGTTTCAAATCCTCATGCAGAGAAAATTAAAACCCTATAAAAGTAAGGCAGAGTGTGTTTCTGAGAATGCTTCTCCCAGTGCTCCCCACTCCCTCCTACACTGGGCAAGTCCCTGCTGAGGGCTTGGGTCTGTGCTTAGACTGCACTGTTCCCAAAGCCTCTCTGAGGCATGAAGCGAGACAAACTCAAGGCAAATTAACTATAAACAAAAACTATGTTTAACTTACAAGTGTAGTTTTCAGGGAAAATCTGAAACTTGCTGTAGAAATATTGGGAGGAAATGCCACAGTACTAAAATGTTAAAGCTCTTGTAGGTCTATAATTTCACAGATGGAAATATTTTTACTGTCCTGTTATGTACTCTCTTGACCACCATCTGATTCTTTTTTCCCCCTCTAATAGTTATGATTTATTAGTCTGGTTTAGACATAAACAATTAACAGCTTTTATGTCTCTCTGTTTCTCTTTCCTTGTACAACTACCTGCAGAGTAATTTTAGAAACAGTATTTTGAAGAATCTTTCTTGGATGATGCAAACAAGTCAAGAGGCCTTTACTGGGGAGGACACCTCCAGCTCCATTCTTCTCTTTGCAAGTGGGCAGCTCCCTAACCCCAGCTTTGTGTAACTCTACAGTTAATATTTTCCAGTGGTGTAAATCCAGTGGTTCAGATCTTAAAATATATGCACATAGCAAATCACTGTTCCTGGAAAGTTGATTTTTTCTTCCACTCGCTGAATATTCCTGTGCCATACAGAAGATGTAAGATGACCCAGTAAGGAGAGCAATGAGACTACAAAAAGCTGAAGTCAGCCACCAGTTCTTATTGCTGTTGTGCTAGTTTTTGTGGTAGGATTCTTCCCAAAATGCTTAGTGGGAGATGTTAATTCTAGAATGAAATGCAATGCTTATGTAGCCACTTGGTGTGCTTTGGCTTGGGGGAACAAAATGTAGTGCCATGTCCTCGTTTTCAAAAGCCCTTGGAACAAGTTTGACTAGAATAGAATGAGTAAGTTTTTGGGCTGACTTAGACTCTCACAAGGTTAACATATTCTTGTTTTTATGCAGTCTGACACTAGTATGATTATAACCTGTGATTGCTCCATACATTGCTGGAAGAGGCATTTCAACCTCTCTGAATTTCTTAGCAGATTGACAGGGTGTGGTCAACATTTACTGTCTACTTTTGCAAAAATCAAGCACCAGAATATTCAGAAAGTCGCACATACTTTCAGGTGTTTGATCATCTGAAGGTCATTTGATGATAGTACTGCAGATATCCCTTTTAAGCCAAACCCCACAGTTTTCCTGAAATATAGTCTTACACAGAGTCATCATTGTAAAAAAATATCTGTCACCAATGTGCATTGCCCATATAAAGTCACAAAGTGAGATGTACTGAGATAACCTTGGCAAGAGAACCAAAATGGAAAAGGGGGTCTCTTCATCTTAGCAATAAGAACGTTCCTTTGTATCCCCAGCTGTGATGGCTGCAAAGACCCAGACCGTGCAATCTGAATATTAAGCCAAGAAATTTGAAAAAGGATCTTTTCTGTTGAAGCAGGTTTCAGATTCAGCCCTGACTATTGGGTAATTGAAAGCTGTTGCAATCTGCTTGGCCATCCAGCACAGATTGAATCAGGCTATTTCAGGCAGTTCAAATAAATCCATCCATGTAACTAAGCCATTGCCACAGAGAACCAGTTGTCTCTGCCATTTGTCAGTTAGACTAAATATTATTCTGGCAAGCTCAGGGACCTGTGATACAAGGATGTGATTCAAGTTATTTGTAACTGAACTGGAGTGTTCCTCAACCTCCCCACTTGCACAAAGGGGTCTTTGGGCATTAGTTTCTGAGAGGGTAGGAATAGGGAAAGCTCTTTTGGCTGTCAGAAAAATAGATATAGGGGACAAAATATTAAAAAAGGCTTAAGAACTGGTGTCAATCAGTGTTAAAATGTATTTACTAGCGTCTATTAATGCAAATTCACGATTGCAAAAGATGAAGTACATGTTGATGAAAGAAGTTGCAAAGAATTTATTTTAAAGACATTGCAAAGAATTTATTTTAAAGATGTAGATGTGTTCCTGTAAACTATGCGGAAAAGTTATATTTATAGTCTGTAAAGGATTAACAACCATATGTAAAAAGCACATAAAAGAATAATGGAACCTTTTGTAGCAATGATGTGCAAGCTTCAGGGGAAGACCTGGTTATACTAAAAGTAGCCCATCTGTTGCGCTTATGGTCTGCCATCCCCATTGCATTGTACCTTCCTGTGACTTACTGCTTCACCAGGAATATTGATTCTTGTAGTGTACAGAAATACTGTACAATATATACTCTTCTTATTTACTTATATGGTGGTTCTAAGATTGTTAGATGGCCTGGCTATTTGCAAAAGTGTGAGTCCAGTCATGTATAAAAGCAATGTTTATGCCAGTTTGCTTACCAAGATCCACATTTATGACTGTGAACATTGTCTGCAATATTTCCTCTGCATATGTGATTTAACATGCCAATTACTTTAGCATGAAGAATGAAAAATAATTATTTGTTCAGCTCAATTCCTGACTCATCAGTGACTTCATTACCATTATGATATAGACTAATTTATCCCATCCAATCTCACTGCATCCTCAGGTAATGTGCTGGTGCCTCTTCCTCATTCTCCTGTCACAGAGCAATAGATGGAGATAGATCATTTAGTATTGTAAAGTAACTTACAAAGAATCTTACTTGTGGGATCAAACCCTATTATTTATTTGTTCCAAGCCATTTTCTTGAGATCATCTTGAGAGGCAGCCTTCTCTCAGTACAATAACCTGTGCCCTTTAGCTGCATAAGCTGTCTTCTGTGTTTTTTCTTAAAGTCTAGGAATACTAGTGGGGCATTAAAAAATCAGAGGGCAGTGAAAAGACACTGCTTTTCTTCCCCACAGAAGCCAGGAAAGTCCTTTCAATTCAATGTCAGCAACAGAAGATGATTAATTCGAAAGTCTTTCATCTCTCAATCAAGAAGATTCTTTCATTGTTTCCTGTCTTCCACTTCTTCAATGCTGCCACTGAAATCCCCCGTGGCAGGGTTGTCTCTTCAAATAAGAATCAACCTGTAAAATCTTCTTTTCCAAATGAAATGGGATTAAGCATAAAAGTTTTCAGTAAGAATACTGTTACTGACAGTCTCTCATACTACAACTGCTGCTTCTTTCTGGTTTGCCATAAAAGTTCTTACACTTAGTCTTGGAAACCCGGTGGCTTCAATATGCAGCTGGTGTCCTTATGGCTGGCCCGACGTGTGGTGCTCAGTCAGGTTTGTGCAGCACTCACTCATTCTGCTCCCACCAGAGATTGCTGCCTTTTTGAGGATTTAATTTGAAATGCGTGACTGATCTGGTCTCCCACATGTTGCAGAGGATGGTAAATACTTGAGACCATAGTTCAGTGTAGGTAGTTGTGGAGTTACAAGTGATCAGGTCTGGACACAACTAGTTTTGACTGCGTTACTGAGGTGCCTTGGGTGTGGCACCGATGGTCACACTGCTTTTGGTCAGGCAGATGTAGACAGGACAAAGTCATCTTTACTTGCAGTGCAAAGGGAGGCAGATCCTTATCTCTGCAATACTTAGTTCTTGCAGTGCAGAGCCATCTGTGAAAAATGGAAAAGTACATGCCTATGTCAGACTCTTTCAGAGGTGCAGGATCTCTGAAGTGCTTAGAAACTTGTGGAGCTTTAAAAACGAACAAATGAGATGGATTGAAAACTTACATGAAATAGAATCTTGAAAGTTAAACACCATCTTATTTTATTTTTTTTTTCACCTCTCCATCTCTGACAAAACCAATCCATTTTTATGTAAATAAATGTGATGCACATTTCAAAGGTAAGCATCAGTGCTAGATTCTAGAGCTATTTATTTCCAAACTCCTTAGCCATGCAATTGAACTGTCCAATTACTCTAACTTACAGTGCACCTTAATAACCTTCATAATGAAGAAGAATTAAAGTAATAATGCATCAATTACACTACTTATTAAGTTAAAGTGACAGAGCATCAATTATGCTGACATATAACCAGTGACACCATTAAAGCAACAATGTTAAATAGCTGGTGTTTTTTAACAGGGTTATCTCAGGCCACTCAGAAGTTGATGGTCATTAATTGTCTTGTGAGTGTAATTTAAGACTTCCTCCCTGAGAGAAAAAGATTTCCAAGGGCCTGAAAAGAGTTGCAAAGTTAGATCATGCTGGTGGAGCCTGTCTCTGTTTCTTCTTGCCTGGGAAGTTAAGGTCATGATGCTAAACCTGGCTTTTGTGAGTGTCCATGGACGTAAATTCAGGTTGTGTCCCAAAGTCCGAGACTGTCTTTTCTCCTTGGCTAACTGCAGTTTGTCTTTTATCACTGATTTGCCATCTATTTCTGTGGAAATACAAATTGATAATGTTCACCCAAAGGTTTTTCAGAGATTTTCTGTGAACTAGAATCTCAACTTTTTAAAACCAGCCTTGCTTTTACTTTGTTAATCCCTTAAACCCAGGCAAGAAAATGTCATGCTTAGTTGTGGGTTTTAGTCCTCTGCTGTTGTTCTAAAGTGCTACTATTTACAATGCCTATTCACGTATGACTTCGGTGAAGTACGTGCTACTAAAATGTTGCCTTGTTTGTTGCATTTATAGTTTCTACACTTTTACCTAAAGCCTCATGATAATTAATAGCTTTTTGCTAATCCCTGTTCTTGAATGAAAATTCAAGCATCTCAGTGTTCTTTCATTAAAGAGCATGACTTCAGTATGTAGGGTTTAGGGGAAAAAAATGAAAATATTCTAGGAAGATTTAGAAAAAAAAAGATCTAAACAAATCCAGGAGGCAAGTAAGAAAACTCAGAACTTTTTGGCAATCTTTTACTTTATTTTGAGCTTGGTCCATGAAATTCAAGTGGATTGTATTGGCAGTGCCTCTTACACAACTATTTTCATTTGCAGAATTTGAGCTGAAACACAGCTTGACTATTATATGTAATATTCCACGTGGAACAAATTATTCTGACAGGGCCTTCATAGACTCCAAGTGTATAGATAAAAACTACTTCGTGTTACCATGACTTGATGATTTACCCTGCATCAGCTGAGCTACAGAATCCACCACGGTCCTCTCCCTGGCCTGATGCATTCAGAAGATATGTGGTGGGTTAAGGTGATGTGCTTTGATTCACAATTAATGTGCACATAAGATCATATGCATAGTCAGATACCAGCTCATGTGACCAGCAGTATGCAATTAGTCCTTCACAATACATTTTATTTGCATCTGAGGCAAATGAGAGACACTCAGATGGGCAGTTACCAAGGTTTAGCTGATGCATTAAGTGATTAGGAAGTGGTAACACGATTAGTTGTGGCCACTGCCCTTCATTTAAAACAGTAAAGTATATCACCATTGATCCTCAGTCTGCAACCCTGATCAGCAAGGGCAGTAGCTTCTTTCTATGCCAAAATAAACTTGCACTTATTAAAAATTTGTTTGTGATGCAGGGAGTTAAGACATCAAGCAGTATCATGCTCAGTCATTTCTTTTGTTATTGCTGCTCTTATGAATTTTTTCTGGGATTTCAAGGAAAATAGAATATTACTTTCAAGCACTGCTTTTTAAAAGTCAATATAGAAATATGAAACAAATTGTCAGCAGCCTTTGGAAATGTTTTGTAGGAACTCAGCTCTCATCTTCTTTCTGTAAAAGCCTGAGGTAAAGTTAGGGGTTTCACAAGATAATAAATACCTCTTAATTCTCATATCCTTGAGCTAGCCAACAGCACGGAAAGTACCTGAAACTCAGTTCAGGAGACAGGACTTAAAACCGCAAGGTATGCTTTGAAATGCAACAGCAAGCACAAAGTCACTCCAAGCCTCAGCAAGGTGTAGTAAACGTGATGACTCTGATTTTCTTGTACAGCATTTTTGGAGCTAATTTGGAGCTGTGCATTCCCAATGCAACCAAGGGCTACAAGATCTTAGCCAGCATATTTTAAGTGAGGCCCTTCCAACTGGGGTAGTCCCTGTGTTGCATTGCACTGCGATGCATTTGCATCATTAGCTTGGAGAGAACTCAGACAACCAACGTAATAAATATAGTAATTTAAAAAAAAAACAAATTCTTGCTACTGATCTGATCACACTGTCCCACTGGCATCATTCCTTGTTACTTTAGTTTGCTTTATAGAACTTAGATCAGTGTGTGGTTTTTTTGCTTTCACATGTGGTCTTTCACATGCAAAATATTTGACACTGTCCCTCGTGATGTCCTTGTCTCTAAATTGGAGGCACATGGATTTGGTGGATGGACCACTCAGTGGATAAAGAACTGGCTAGATGGTCACACGCAAAGAGTTGTGGTCAACGGGTCATTGTCCACATGAAGACCAGTGATGAGTGGTGTTCCTCAGGAGCTGGTACTGGGGCCAATACTATTCAACATCTTTGTTCGTGGCATGGAGAGTGGGATCAAGTGAACCTTAGCAAATTTGCTGGCAACACCAGGCTGTGTGGTGCTGGAGGAAAGGGATGGCATTCAGAGGGACCTGGACAGGCTGGACAGGTGGGTCAGTGCAAACCTCATGAAGTTCAATAAAGGAAGTGCAAAGTCCTATGCCTGGGTTGAGGCAATCCCAGGCACACCCACAGGCTGGGCAGAGAAGTGACTGAGAGCAGCCCTGAGGAGAAAGACTTGGGGGCAGTGGTTGATGAAAAACTCAACATGAGCTGGCAATGTGCTCATGCAGCACCAAAAGCCAACCAAAAGCCAACCCAGTCATGTCCTGGGTTGCATCCAAAGGAGTGTGGGCAGCAGGTTGAGGGAAGGGATTTTTTCCCTCTACTCTGCTCTTGTGAGACCCCAGCTGGAGTGCTGTGTACAGTTCTGATGTCCCCAGTCTAAGAAGGACACGGAACTGTTGGAGCAAGTCCAGAGGAGGCCACAAGGTTGGTAAGAGACTGGAGCACCTCCCCTGCAAAGACAGGCTGAGAAAGTTTGGGCTGGTCAGCCTGGAGGAGAGAAGGTTGCATGGAGAACTCACAGCAACCTTCCAGTATCCGAAGGGGGCCTACAGGGAAGCCAAAGAGGGGTTCTTTGTCAGGAACTGTAGTGATAGGATAAAGAGTAATGGGTACAAACTGAAGGAGAGGATGTTTAGATTAGGTATTAGGAAGAAGTTCTTTACCAAGAGGGTGGTGAGACGCTGGAACAGGTTGCCCCAGGAGGTTTTGAATGCCCCAACCCTGACAGTGTTCAAGCCCAGGCTGGATAAGTCCTTGAACAACCTGGTCTAATGGGAGGTCTACCTGCCCATGAGGAGGTCGGGATCAAGAGAGGCTAAGGGGTAATCATAACCATCCCTTTCCAAGAATTGTCATTCCACAAGAATATAAGGTAACTAATGGTAACTAGAAAATTGCCATCTCTCAGGAAAAAAATGTCCTAAAAAACACCTTCTCATAATGATCTGTTAAGAGCCACTATGAAAGCACAAGGTCTGAAGCTTCTGTGTGGAAGCACAGCTTTTATAAATGTGCCGTGTGTTCAACGTGGGGAAAAGATTTTGCCCATGATACAGAGAAGAATGGGCATCTGCTGTGCAGTGGGTCTGTCGCTGCTGTTGTGAGACTTGAAGAATGGGTTAAGGAAGACAGCTTTCAAAAATCATAGGAGAACTGAGCCTCTGGTGTGCTGAGCACTGTGCAAGCGTAATCCACACAGTCTGCATCCCCCTGCTGTTCCCAGTAATACACATACACACTTCAAAACATCTTGTCACGTGCGTGTTTGACAGCTAGAGAGGAGTGTTGGGGGTGAATGGCGCCTGATGCTGTACGAATAGCTGCAGTTCCTTCCACAGCAGTTTTCTTTATGTTCCTTGTTTTTCCACAATGTCTTTTTTTTTTTTTGAGGGAAGATGGAAAGAAGGGTGTTGGAGGTAATTTTTCTGCAGTTCCTTAAATACTCCAAGGAGTGTCACAGTGTGCCAGAGGCGTGTTCCTGTAGTTTTAAGACCAAAGTGTGTGTTGCCTGCACTCGGAGGTGGCAGGAAAGTACAGGGGATTCAAAGCCTGGTGGGAAATGACTGAATGACTCTTTAGGATGGAGAGACCCCAGCTGGCACACTCCTACTCCTCCTGCCTGAAGCAACCTGTCTCTGGAGTGAAATGGTCTCTAAACTATGCTCCAGTTTTATCTTGGATGGAAGTAGTTGGTTCACTTCAAAAGAAACTCTTGAAGTAAATTAATATAATTGCAGCAAGGTGATCAGGCAGAGACTTGAGACTGAAGACTGAACATTTTTTTATTTGAGAAAGTAAATACTGTTTAGCAGCATTTCTCTCTACCCCTCTCTGACTTTCCAGCAGTAAGAACTAAGATGAAATGTAAAATACAAGGAGTTATATCAGCTAATAATTTCATTACAAATAACTGGAAATTTTATTAGGCTACGTGAAAAGTAGCTCAAAAAGATGAACGCTTTGTGAATGTTCTTATTGTTTAGACATAGAATTGTATGAATGATATTTTAAATTGTTTTTTCTTTTGTTGGCCTAACACTGCAGCACAAGTTGCTTAGTAGCTTCTTTGTATTTGCATACTTAGATTTTTTTTTGGCTTTACATTCCAATAGATACAAAACAACAACCACTGAGTATTGCTTCAACCTGATCTTCACAAATCTCAAAGGAGATTTTATGAATGATTGGTTCTGGTGTCCTGATGCATTAGTGAGAGTAAGATGTCAAATTTAGCATATCACTGCTACTTCAGCATGTCAGTTTTACTATCACTCTATCTGTGTTTGCCAGATACATTCAAAAATGCAGTTACATCTTTATTACTACGAAGTACAAGAAAAATTTATCTCTGAAAGAAGTCAGTGGGGCTTATTTACTTTCACATCCATCATCCATTAAAAAGAGCAATCCAAAATAACCACTTTTTCTGCTGAGCAAAATGTTGTTCTGTGTGCTGCAGATACTGCATAATGTATATTGTTCATTAATAGAGCCCTTAGCTTTAGGGCATGTGGTGCCATTTCACTGTTAGGCATGAAAATTGGCAGTCTGGTGTCTCAGCCAGTAGTGGAGATGGAAAACCTTAAAGTGTGGGGAATGCATATCAGGATATAGCACACTGTATCATCCTTTGTTTTCTAACAGAGGACAGTGCACATGAATAGCAGCAGTTCTGAGTAGGGAAGTCACCTTAAAAGACCCCTCCCCACAATCAGTGGCCTTAAGGTTGGTTTCTCCTCAGCATTACTTGCAGAGAAGCAGAAGTGCAGGAAAGGGGAGTGTGAAGAACATGGCTGAAAAAGATGAAGAGCATCAAAAAGAAAAAGACAAGTGAAAACAAAACGGGAAGAACAGCTGGGAGGTGGCTTTTCTGCTAAGCTGAGCAAATCTGGGGCCTTTGACAGCCACAAGTTTGTGAGGCTATAGTTCTGTCCCTGACAGCAAGAGATTGCTCCACATCATTGATGTAAAGAGATACTGGAATAATGTTTATTTAATTGCACGGCCTCAGTAGGTAAGCATTTTTTAGCTGAGGTAATTTATGCAGAGTGGAATCCCAGTCCTCTATTAATGCAGGTGCTGGTCTCTGTTCCTATGGTTACAGTTGCAAAGAACAGTCCTCTGCTTTTAAGTTGTTTGTAAATACATAAAACTGTCGTCTTGGGAACAGAAATTTCCTGAGCTTGGTACCTTCCCTGAGGTAATACCTTTCCTTTAAGAACTGTTTTAAAAGCAAGGTAGAGAAAGACAATTCTGCTATTTAGACAGGAATGGAGGAAAGTATGATTTTCTTACTGGGTGAGGCGGCTTGTGCGGAGACCTGGTGCAGACAGCCAGGAGGGTGTAATAGGATGCTTGCTCATTTGCTGAATACTCAGTTTATTTTCTTTTCCCAGGAGTATTTTTCAGTCATAATCCTCTGGCCTCACTCTTGCTTACTGTTATTCCCATCCCTACCAAAGTGAGGTGCTATCGTCTATCTGTGCTGTTCCCTTCCATCCAAGGGTTGGTATAGAAACATGCTAGGTTCTCAAGTCTGAAAAATACTGTTCTCAGATTCTGGTAGAAAAGAAATGGTAAAATGTACACATTAATAGAATCAGTGACAAAGTGATGAAAGGCTCAGTGAACTTCTAGCATGGTCATACAGTGTTTTGAGAACTACGCCTTTTTTTCTTGAAATAATTAGTGTCCTTTAATTTAGATTAATAGGCTTTCCTGTCCTATAACCTTTTCTAAATCAAATTTGTTTCCATAAGAAAATCTAATTCTTTTGAAAGCCCTTTTCTGAATGTTGACTTAGAAGTCAGTTACTGAATTTCTAGCTTTTGGATTAGGCAATTTGTGAACAAGCACACAAGCTGAAACAGTATTTTCTCTCTAAACCGAATTTGAGTTGAAAATAGAAAATACTAGCACACTAAGGCAACTCAGTAGTGGGTTCTTTGGGGAAAACTTTTGATGGATAAATATATCTTGATATGCCTCTGCTAGTTTCAGAGGTTGTCTCTGCATTGCATCACAATATACACTTTTCTGAGAGGCTCTTGTATATAGATGCCCTGGCTTCATCTAAATAAAATTGGACTTTTACAATGCGGTAGTTATATTTCTGGAAAATTAGACAAATTATGATATGGCTTATCTACTGTTACTGTCTTTTCAAATCTAAAGAAGGAATGTGGAATCTAAATGGAATTTGTCATTAGTAAAACCAGACCTTCTATCGCTCTCCTAGCAAGAGTTGTACAGGATATTTACAAGTGCTGTAACTGTCTAATTTTTAAATTTAGTGCACACACACATACATGCACAGTGCCTGCTTAGATGTTTACTGACTAGTTTCTGTCTTTATAATATGAAACTTAACATGAAATGGTATGTAGAAGAATTTGTTTGAACTCAGACAAAAAGGTCAAAAGAGTGTCATTCAAAAAAGAAGAGGGGGAAAATCATGAGATGTGAAATAGGGTGCAGAAAAGCTGGGCTGTGGAGGTAGGGGAAAGAGAGGAGGACGAACAAAGATCCAGAAGGAGTAATACTTTACAAAGAATGTAAAGTAAGTGCCTAATTATCAACCCATATTTAAACAATGTATTTTTGGAACTTATCATCTAGAGTCCTGCTCTACCTCAGTAATTCCAGAGGCTTTGAGGAACATCTAAAATTTTAGATGCGTTGAGAGATCATAGGTTCTGTGACTGAAACTGTCAGAAATCTGTCAGCATAGGAGAGCAGGAGCTTTTGATCCTCACCTGTACAATCAAGCTCTCTGATGATTCTGCATATCAGTGCATGGTAAGTGAAGCAATAAGAATGTAATCTGGGAGCTTCAACTCTGCTCTCTTTCGCAAAGAGAAGACTGGAACCCAGTAATTTAAGAAAAAGCCTTCCTAAGAAAAACTTTTTGTTAAATGCACTGAAAAGAATTACAAAGCATTTTAGCGCATGTGGCATTTGCAGCTCAGTTCAGTGAAATTGTAAGAGATTCATTCTGGCTGCCAGAGAGTGTCTTTGGGATTCTGATGATGTTTCTTATCATCCAAGTTCTTTTTTGTTTTTGTCATCAAATGGGAAAACAAAACCCAACATTTTTTCTTGTCCTTTGCCTGTTTTGTTATATATTTTGGAAGCTCTTTGCATGCTGTTTTCTTGTACTAATGTCTGTATGCAACACGTAGCATGCTAGGACTATCAGTTATGTACAGCTGGAAGTACTTCTGTAAATACAGATTTGTACCGAGTTCAATAATAGAAAATTGCTATTTCTAACAAGTGTCACCTACATTTGACTTCTGTTTTTTAAAAACTTTCAAAGTTTATTGTAAATAAGCTCCAGTGAAAACAAACTGAATGATTATAGTCTGGATTCCCTTCAGAGTGGTTTCTGGCATGTAGGAAATAAATTATAGTGTATTCAAAAAAACAGCTGCTTCCATTTGGGTAGAATATATTACGATTTAATGAAGACAACCATCTGCTCCTGAGTAAAATCCTAATTAAACAATATATGGCTCAAAACAAAATTAGCAATAAAGTAGTTAATATTTTACAAATGTTGCCTGCAATGTATAGCAACTAGTATGTTAAAAGCTTCTTTAAATATGTCTGGCTTTCATAATATTTTAATAGACTGAGAGAACATGCTTGCTATGTCTGTGGCTGGTACCACCACAACATCTCCATAGTAGAATTTAGATTTCATAGCACAAGCTAAAGCATTGTGTTGAGAACTAATATGTCCATCATGTTTTAAATTTTTTAGTTTGGTTTTTTTCCTGTTTGCTCCTTAGCATCACATTTAATGAATTAGTCTGCAAAACAGTAGCAAAAGCTTCTGAAAAAATGCTGTGGGCAAATGGAACAGCCTGCCTGAACACATAATTTCTGTGCCAAAGTCAGATTTGTGAATGGAAACCTCCTAATTTAGCTTGTATGTCATGTCTCAGACCTGCTTTTGCAGCTGTGTAAAAGGACACAAAAAGCTGGTTAAAAGGATCTTAAAAGTGGGGTTGAGATCAGTGCAAGGTATGGACCCCCATTCTCTGAGGAAACAAATGTCATACTTCACACAGCCTAGATGCTGATGCTTAAACTACAGGCAAGCTTAGAGAAATAATAGTTGGTCCTGTATGGTTAATATACTTTATGGGAAGAGTATTTTTTTTCTGGTCAAATGTGAAGAATGTGGACCCAGAGACTGCAGCTGAGGACATGTGCAACCCCAGCTGCATCGCTGGGGTGAGCTGAACCTTGTTTGGATTCCTGTGCCATGGCTTTACCTCCAGAAGCATGAGGCTTGCAATGAAACAAAGGAAAAGTGAAGTGATAGAAGTGGCAGGCAACACTTCCCTGCTCTGACTCACTGAGAATACAAGAGGTCCTTGTGCATTGTTCAGTGAAAACAAAAAACATCATAAACAGCACTACTGTGCATAAGCACTACTCCATCCTGTTCATGGCAAATTGCCTCCTTCCACGTGTATAACCCTGTATTTTTTAAGTGCTTTCAAGAACTAGTAAAAGATATAAGGAAAACCAGAAACTACAGCTTGCTTGACATGGATATAAAATTTAATAACCCTGAGAACTCTCTCTGTCTCTTTTTTAAGATGAAGTAACTGCCTGGGTCAAACAAAAATGGAGAAGATATTATATTATTATTTGAGTGAAATTAGGTAGTCTGTTCACAAACCAGTTCCTTGCCTTTTTTTTCAGAGCCTTCAAAGTGGATGTAGCTAGACTAAAAACATGAAACACACACTTCCCCTGCTATTTCCCAGTGTCTGTTGAATGGAAGAGAGATTTTTCTTTGAGATTCAGAGCATTGTAAAAGGTTTTTATCTTGCTCTGATCAAGCCTTCCTGTGGCACAACTATCTGTACATGGGTGATCCCACCCTGGGACAGCCTCAGGCTGACACAAACCAGCTGCTGGAGTAGGGCTCCCATCTGCTACCAGCCAAGACTGGGTACGATAAGGGATCAGGACACACACCCCACACATCTGTCTTTGTTATCAAAAGTACTTCATCTATGACTCAAACCAACAGGATTTAAAAATTTTTGTTGTTTTTGTTCCTTGCTTATCTCCAGAAACTCTCCTGTTTCTTTTTTCCATGGGCAAGAAATCAGCTTCTGTAGTTTAGTCCCTGAATAAGATGTTCCAGTGCTGTGCTGAACTGGGCTACGAACACTGTGGGGGAATGTTTTTCAAGTCAGACATAAAGCTGTTCTCCTTTCCCCCCCCTTACACTCTTCAAATTAAACTTCAGAGAACACTGTGGGTTCTCTCATTTCACACCTAAAATATACAGCAGCAGGTCTTTAAGATAAAATCCTCTGAAAGAAAAGCTGAGTAATTTTCTCTTGAGGATGCTATTCTGCTGTCTCTAGGATGAGCAGCAGTAGCAAAAAGTCTAAAAGTTCCTCAGTAACTCAGCTAGAGTGGCCCCAGTGGATAGACCCCCATCCTCTGCGGTCTGCAAGAATCTGTTTGGCTCTGTATGGGAATTTTACACTGCTTTTATTAGGCATTAAACTGCAGTGCAGTTTTGAAGAGCAGAGTTAGCCACATCATGTTTTCGAAATAGGTGCTGGAGGGAAGCAGCTGCATGTGGGGGAAGCAGAGAAAGAGTTTGAAGGCCAGAGAAAGAGTTCTGAGATGGTTACGCGTGTTGCCTCTTTCCCATTAATGGCTTTGCTCTTTTATTGCTTCCACTCAAATTACTTGCTCTGTTGCTGTGCAGACAACCAAAATTTCTGTAGGAATATTTTTTTTTTCCTTTTTTCTCTTATTCTTTCTCCTTTAAAGTACTCAGAATTACCATTGTAAATCACTAGCTGGATGTAGCCAATACAGCAGAAGTCTTCACTCTTACAGTTTAAAGCCCCTGGTTACACCAAAGCTAATCTTAGCCTTGAGATCATCTAGTTCCACCTCCCCTGCCATGGACATGGACACTTTCCACTAGACCAGGTTGCTCCAAGCCACATCCAACCTAGCCTTGACCACTTCTAGGAATGGGGCAGCCACAGTTTCTCTGGGCAACCTGTGCCAGTGTCTCATCACCCTCACAGTAATGAGTTTCTTCCTATCTGGTCTAAACCTGCCCCCTTTCAATGGGAAGCCATTAGACTTGCTATAACAGGTCCATGCCCCTAACAGAGTCCCAGATCTGGATGTAGCACTCCAGGCAGAGTCTTGCAAGAACAGAGTAGAGGGGCAGAATCACCTTCCTCCACCTGCTGCTTCTTTTGAAGCAGCCCAGGATACATTTGATATTTCTGGGGTGAAGGGGAAGGTTATCAGGTCACATTGAGCTTCTCAGCCAGCATTCTTTCCCTTTCCTGAGGTATTAGATACCTGTCAGCCAGTGGCAATGCAGAAGATGCCTCTTTAGGCCTGGGTATGATCAACTCCATAATAAAGCAGGTTGCAGCTTTTGTCTCAACCTCAGTGAAAATGAAAAACCCTACAAAGGAAGCCTGTTTATGTCATATGGGTATGACAAGGACGTATCTGCCATGAGTTTGGAGACGATTTTTGACACATACCTACAGATATGTTTAGGAAAACATAAAAGCAAAATGTAGATAGCTATGTTTATCCTGCTCTTGCAGCTGTAGCTTCTGACCTTTTTCCATTACATTCCTAAGCACCTCCACTCCTGTCCTTGGGGATCTCACAATTTCCTTGCTTGTATAGTCTTTATAACTGATTTTAGCACAGTCTTGGCAGCTCTGGATAAACTGCTTTGTAATAATTGCACCGTGTTAGTAGTTGTAGAAAAGTTAGGTGCATTTCAGACATAACTTTGCAGAAGTGCCATATGTGGCTGCCTTTTTCTTTTCAGGTTTTCAACTTCGTAATGAGAATAGTGTCTTTCTGCCCTCCTGCCGCAAAGGTCTGACTCTGAGCAGCTGACTGTCACTTGGTTTGTTCTCCTGTCTGAAAACAGAGGTGTTCTGAGGTGAGTTTTTTTCAGCACCCAAGGTATTTTTATATGAAGGGGTTCAGATACAACCGCAGTAGAGTGGCAGAAGTATGGGAGTACCTGATTTGAACAGACAGGGACCTTTTTTCTGCCTCAGTGAGTGGGCCGATGTCCAACAGGCCAGCAGGGCATCCTCCCTGACAGGAAACACCACTGGGGCTTCAGAGGCTGCCCAGGGTTCCACCTGCCTCCTCCAAGCACCTGAAAACACTGCCAGGAAGGATCTGCTCCCTCTCCGCCAGTCCTTAGAGCCTTTCTCCTCAGGTCCAGTTTGAATCTGGACAGGAACCTTATGAATGCCTTCACCCTGGCTCTTTCTCCTTAGGAGAGGTGCTGGGACAGTACCTGTGAAGGAGGCCACTGCCTGGTCCCTGTCTCCTCGCTGTCCTGCCCTGCCCTGCCAGGTCTCCCTCCTGGTCTGCCCTCCCTCTGCCTCCCCCTGCACCTGCCTCCCTCCCTTCTCTATGTGAATGGCTGCCATGGTCTACGGGCCACCTGCAAGCGTCCAGGGGCCAAACTTTGCTACAGGGACATCTGTCTGTCTTGGTAGGCCTCCACATGGAGGGGATAGGGTTGGGATAAGGACAGACGTGGAGGACAGTACAGCTGTGTCCTCACAACTCGCTGCTGACAAATGCATTTTTGTCTCCTCTTTCTCAGGCATTGGGGAAAACTTTGTGTCTTGAGGATTTTCTGAGGCCAGCAGATGAGACCTCTCCCTAGAGTCACAGTTTAGTCATTGAACTGCGCTGCGGTGGTACTGAGACACAGAAGAACTGGTCAAAATGATGTTTCCCTTGTTGCAGTCAAGGGGGTTTTTGTGTTAACAGTGCAATTGGAGCAAAAGCAGAGCTCCTAATTTGGACAGCCTGCGTGGGCATGATAGGAGAGCCAGGCAGTGTCCTAGACGCAGCACTGACTGGGACCTGATGTTGTGCTTTTGTGAGCACAATTAGTGCTTGGCTTGTGCAGCTGGTGCTGAGGCTGGTTCCAGGGGGAGTGATGTGAGGATTCAGGGTGGGTGCTGATATTGGATGGGAGCAAAAACTTGGGCGGGTGTTCGATCCTGGGGAAGAGAAGTGGCATTGCTAACAAGGGCGTAAGGTGCTGGCACGTAGTGGGAGCTTGGGGCAACAGTCAGGGCTATCTGTGAAAGGCATGATGAGAATTTTAAACTGGATGCTTTAAAGATCAAGCTTTTCTTTTCCCCCTGTCATTCCCCCTAATAGCATTTTTCTGAGAGTATGCTCTGTTTTCAGTGGGACTACTGGCAGGTATTGCTTCAGGCAAAACCTAACCCTCGCAGTTGAGGTTTTGCATCACGGATTTCTGCACTTGAACTTGTACAGATTAGTGATTATTATAGGTCTTACTTAAATGTTTTGTGATTACATTACTTCTGCTATGAAGAGTATTTAAAAGTAACAGGATTTTAAATTGGATCTAGTAGCTGCTTTCAGTATGCTTCTTTTGAAGGAGAGATCTGTATGTGTGTACGTCTTCTTTGCAATTGATGAAAAGGTTTTTGAGGTGTGAAAACCAGTCTAACTTTAATATCTTTTTTTTTTGCACTGCAAAATATGAGGAAATGTATATTTATTGGTCAGTCTTACCTGCCTTCTGCTGGAATGTGATTGATAATTTCTGCCTGATGTCAATAGAAAAAGCTTGTAATTATAGTGTCAGTTTGCCTTTGAAAGCAGGTCTGGCTTCAGCACTCAAGACAGAAAGAGTGTGCACTTATCACTCCTGACATTTTCTCAGAAGTATTACTGCCTCGCTAGCTCACCTATCAAGCATGGTGAATTGTGTTTCTACTCACTGATTACTAGCTTTCCAGAGCAACTGAAAGCGTTGCTAGCTATTACCTGACATGATGTAAAATCTGTTGAATACTTTGGCAGGTACATTGTGTTAAGAAACTGTATTTTTAAAATGTCCTTAAGAGGATTTTATTTATGTCAATTTGCTTTTATCTTATCATTGTACTGGCAATATCTGTAATTTAGTATGTATATATGCATCAATGTGTCTCTACACCAACCTTCTTCCGTACTGTCATGATACACTGTTTTGAACAGAGCATTCATAAATTACATTGGAAAGGGTTGATTAAGAGACCGATTTTATTTATCATAGCCACAAATCTTAAAATCCACGTGGAAGGCTTCTCAGCCAATAACGTTTTAATTTTTAATGCCTTTCCTGACCAAGTTTTGGAAATCACACCTTGTCCCTAAATACCCTGAGGATTACGTATCCCCTTGTCAAAAATGGCAAGGTTATCATTCACTCATGTATTGCTGGTAATGTTCAGGAGCTGTAATCATCTTGTAGTGATCCATGTTATTAGATTTCAGTGGTCTGACAACGATTCATCAAATGCCACTTACTGTATCAAGAAGGACAAGCAAATAAACCTGTCCTGTCCTGTCAGCCTCAGCACCAGCACACACGCTTGCTTCCCAGAGCACCTGAGACATGAAATCCACCAGGGCTATTTCTGATTCATCTTGCTTTTAAATAAAAGCAGGTATTTCTAGAGAAAGTAATTCTTGTGCCCGTTCATCCGTGCATGGGACCCAGTTCATGAGGGACACCTGTGCAGCCAGGCCAGAAATTCCCTTCTCCTATAGGATTCGAGGCGCTCGCTGCACGGTGGCTGGTTGATTCTCGCGCATCAGGGCACACGTCAGTTCTCTCGCCGGCCGGGGAGAAGCTTTGCCGGACAGCGGAGCCGCTGGGCCCGCACAGGGGGAGCGGAGTAGCCAAGGGCCGGGTGCCCTCTCTTGGCCACCTTCACAACAGCAGCCAAAACCAGGGCTTAAAATAGCGGCTGGCACTGAAGCGACGTGACCGCTTCAGAAAAGGAGAGAGGCTTCACGTCGTGTCTCCGAATTAAGAGAAATGTTTATTTAAATGCAGGCCCAGGAGCTGAGGACGCTAATCTAAACCCACAGTGCCTCTCTAGCTTGGGGTGAGACAAGTGACTCTTTGGTCCCTGTTAGTCCATCCCAACAACGGGGCTAAGGAACCTCTGCACTGTTCCTCAGGCACTGATAATAGCTACAAACGAAAGAGTCAGGGTTCCTTAGCCTGATCCCATGTGGACTTTCCTCTTTGGCTCGTGTCATTTATCACAGCAGTCTTTTGCCATGGAATTTACATTTTGATGAAACACCGCAGCTATCATTATTTCAGTAGGATTGCATTTGAGTGGCAGCCGTGGGGTTAAGGCACACATGTGCCTGCATAGTAATGTTAGAACTTTAGTGAGGCTTACTGGGGAATGCCATAAAATTTCTGAGGTTATTCACTTTATCAGCAATCAAATCTACCAGTTCAGGAAGTATGGTAGATCAATCTTTGAGAAAAGCTTGTTCTGATACTAAATAGTGGTTTCTCTGTGTTTAAAATAGAATCAGGACCAGGAGTTGGACCTGGATGATCCTTGTGAGTCCTTTCCAACTCAAAATATTCTGTGATTCTGTGATTTTGAAAATAAATGATCATTGCAACAGTATTCAACATATGAATAAAAATAGGGTGGTTAAGTGAAAAAACCATTTGATCAACCTTTTAACAGTCAGATAAGAATGCCTGTTAACTAATAAACTGACCGTTTAGTGAAAGAGACTTCAGAGTCCTTGTCATCCTACTAAAAGAGAGCATTCTACAAAGGATCTAAATTATATTTATGTGCTTGACAGAAAAATTTAATAATAATCTTTTACTTATGCTGAAGACCAAGCTAGCTACTGTTTGTAATGGAGCTCAAGTGGTTTTTCCCTGCTGAGGATCTCGCCTCATCCTTTTTTTTGAGCTAGATTTCTCAGCAATTTACTTAAAAGTAAAAGGGAACATGGAGTAGAGCAAAACTGAGTCTACACACTGAAGTTGCATCCTGCTGCTGTTCCAGTCAGGTTCTGGGTTTAAGACAAGATTGTTAAGTAGCAATGCTAAAACACCATGCTAGGAGTTGAATGCATGCACTTTATTTCCAGCTCTCTTGCTATGTAACTTTAAATAGATCACTAAACCTCTTAACTCATAGAGCTGTTATCTGAAAATTGATAACTATCACAGGCATATCTTTGCATCTGTGTATAAGCTGCAGTTTATGAAGGCCCTTAAATGCTTAGTGGAAAGACGCTCTTTGAAGGCTTGTTACTGGTTTGTTGTGTGACATTGATAAAGACAGAGCAGGTGCCATTACAAGACAGACAGCCCTTACTGGTGGGATGATGCTGGTATTTGCCTGGGTACATCCCATGTTAAGTCTTTCACCTTAGGCAAAACTATTTGATGCTCAGAGTTTCAAAATGAATTTGAGAAAGGTAAGCACTTTGCGTCTTCTGAAGTGCTGTGTGAATTTCCTTAGAATCAGATAGCAGAATGATTCAGAACAAGCTTCAAGCCCAACAGAATGTATATGGATGTAGAGAGGAGAAAGACGGGCCACAGTGATAAAAGAGAAGCTCACAGATGAAATATCTGAAGTGTCAACTGAAGAGTGGACAGCCATGAATCAGAGTCAGTTGTGATGCGCCACTTTTAACGTGAGAACCCTTGATATCCTTTGAGCTGCAACAGGCATTTAGATCTTGTTCCTCCTAATTAAAACCAGAATGCATTCGATACTCTAATGCAAAATGCTCATATAAATTACTTGCATTCTTCTACTTGAGTTGATAAGTCAAAACAACCCCACATGAAAAGGGACTGCAATATGCTCTGACAGCCTATGCACAGTGCTCATAGATAAGACAAACATCTCCTGAGGTGCATGATAAAAAACTAATCCTAAAAACCCTAGTAGGCAGGACAGAGTGTGCAAGCTGCCTGCTCAAGCTACCTATTCATCTTGTATGGAGCTTATAAACAGTGGGTGACATGGTGCTATATTTTCATGTGGTTTTATTATTAGTTAACAAAATGAGGAACAATATTTGCATAGCAATTCTATGTTTGGAAAGGTAGGCACTTTTAAGGCACATAGAGCTGACACGCCTCAAGGCTATACCTCATTAGTTTGCTTATGTTACCTAGCTATATATCTTTGGGAATAGAGTAGTTGCTTTACATACAAATAAGAGACGTGGGCGGAGGAGGAAAGAGGGCTGAATTATTCACTTTTCTGCCCTGCAGCTTGTGTAATCGTGCATGCTATGGCAAAGTGAATATGAAATACCATAAGCAAGGTTTGAAGCTGGTCTAAGTTAGTACAGCCCTGTTGAAGTTGACAAATATCACAGGCAGCTTCTGTGAAGGCTTAGACCTGCGTTATATTCACTGGTGTGAATGACTGTAAGGAATCCGGTCTGAGGTCCCAGGCCTTGTTTATACATACCAAATAAGCATAGGAAATTAGGGGGGAATGATCTGAAAGCAAAATATTACTTTGAGTTGTACAGGTTTCTAGACATGTGAGCAGGTAACTGGACTCCGCTTAGGCAGATAGACGTCAGCTGGCTGCTCTTGAAGAGTAGGAAAAATAGGTGTCAGAGAATTCCTGTTCCAAGCCATTAATTGACTCTTTTTTTTTTTATATTTCATAAGCAATCTAGATTGGGAGTAAAACTCTTAGTCAGTGTGACAGTGGCATGGGTTAGTACACAATACAAATGCCAGGAAAATGCATGAAAAACCAAATGTGGTTTCTTAGTTAATTAATTGCTCAGCACTGGTAAAACAATGTAACCATTTATTAAAATAGACAAGGTTTTGTGTGCAAGTCACAGCTGAATTGCCTGCTAATTAAGAAAGAGCTAATACTCATTTAGATAATAGTCTTGTCAATAATTGTGGACAAAAGGAAGAAAAATTTTATTAACTGGAAAAAAATGGAACTGATGACTTCTGGATATTGAAATCTGAAAAAAATTAATGAGCTTGAGAGATATTGATACTAAATTGTACCAGATGCTTCCTGTTGAGTGACTATGTTCTATTAAACACCTGCCAGGACGCTTTTCTCCCATCACCCATCATTATCATTGGCTATGATTTTATTGTGTATTTGATAATGTACTTAAGGGAATATTTAAATACACTGTGTGGGAGTAAAGAAAATGGGAATAAAAATTTGATTATAATAATTTCTTTGTTTACCTACTGATAGAAATTCCAAACTTCATAATGTGTATAAAGATGCAATTTTGAAATATCTATAGACATCCTGTTTCCAAAACTCAGTGGAGTGACGGTCCAAGTCACAGATGGAGTTTGGGCTACATCCATGAAAGGGCTCAGGTCTCACAGAATGTACCTGGTGATGTGAATGGCTTGCAGAGGGATTCATGGTGGCTTTCCTGGGGAAAGATGGCAATCCAAAATAAAATACAGAAAGAGGAGCTCCCAGTAGTAATAGTATGTGCAGGGAAATTCTGAAAATTATCCTGTCAGTGCTAATGGCACCATCCTCTTATGTTTCATGGGCCAGGACCTTGCTTTGTTCTTTCAAAAAATCTGATTAGTATTGGCTCTTTCCATTTACATGGCCATCGGTCCTGTCATGACCATTTTAAAGGATTATTTAGAGGTTATGACTTGTCTGGAAAGTGAGATTTGCCCTTCTCAGCCTTCCAAAAATTTCTTTTTCACATTTATGCCTTAGAGAACAAATACCTGGGCTTTGCAAGAAGTAGATCTGAGTTCTTCAGGTCAAACAGGCAAATTGCACAATGTGAGCCAGATGTCACCTTGATTGCAGACATCAGACAGAAAACTTCATAGTTCTTTTTCTGACACACTCCTGCCATCTCCTCTGGCAAAGATTTCACTTTCCTCTATAGCAGACAAGTTTGTATGCTTTTCTATAGACCCCAGGGGTAAGCTTTGGCATGTCTGGTCTTAGAGATCTCTAGTGTAAACTTCAGCTTCTGAGTGAATCATCTAGATTCCCTTTATAAACATAAGGAACAGGACTGTCTTGAGCAAAGTCTTACTGTATTGTAAAGCAGATGTGCAAAATAGGTTGGGTGAATCCTGCCTAAAAATACATAGTTCTTTCCTCTAGAGAGCTTTGGGTAACTAGCTCAAGATACACTTCTAGAGAGAAGCATGCATATCAGTGACATCTGTATAAGATAAATCCCTCTCTAGAGTTCGAGGTCTCCCACCTCTAAAAGCCATTGAAGGAGGTAATAGAGGGTGAGAAATAGACACTGCTCCTGTCTCCTTCAACTTCTCTGTCTCAGGCTTCTCCTTTAAAATTTACAGAAATTATACTAAATTGTAATTAGTTGTCCTATTGAGATAACCAGAAAATGAGTTGTGTTTTGTTACTGGCCTTTGTGTAAGGATCAGTCTGGAAGCCTGCATGTCTTCTATTTTGCTTTTCGATAAGGGCTCAATAAAGAGAATGAATCATTCTTAAGTCAGTTGGAGTTAGATCACCTTTTTTTGGGAAGATTTTTATGTGTTTTACCTATTCCCCTTTTCTGAAGTTCGTTTCTCATATTGTTTGTGTTTGGAAGTTTCCCCCTTGTAAACTCTGAGCATAGTATAATTATAGAAAAACTAGAACTCATGTAATTTGTTCTTTTTTTGCTTCTCCACATCTGCTGTTCATCTGCATTCTGGATGTTCTGGGTTTAGGGACTTGTTCCTTGTGGACCAAGTGAACTCACAGTTAATTGACCTTGACATTGATCAGTGAGATGTGACCAGTTAACTTGACTCTCAAACATATTTTAGCTGGCAGTTTTAATTTTCAGCATTTTTAATTTAAAAATGCGATGATACGTTGCAAGATGCTGGATGTCTTGGAAACCCATAATGTTTACAAAATAAACACCAAATGTAAAGAAATAAACTAGTTGTTGACAAGTCGTGGCAAAGAGAAGACTTGATCAAGCTTCACATCAAACGCTGGAAAATGCTGACTGTATCATCAAAAAGTTATGAATGTGTGTGCTGATAGAGGGATTTCAGTCCTGCGTGCCTATTGCTACATAGCTTTAGGTTGTTTTTCTTCAGGTCTAGGCCAATTTTCAAGAAACTGAAACTGTTCTGTAGGCAGATAGTTCTGCCAAAACCCCCTCAAACAAAACCAAAATAACTCATGTGCCCAATTCAGTCTTTACAATGTGGAATTTTTGGATAATTAATATGTATGTCACAATTTTAATTCTCAAGTCCTTTCTGGTGAACATCCATGTCGTCATCTGTCAACAATCTCCATGTAACAAAATATATTATTAAGGAGGTTTCACAGATAGCAATCTGTAGATATATCAGGGATAGTCTGGGAAGTGGGAAGTCATTATTTGTCAAGCTCATTCTAATAAACACTTGTTTACTTGCGATGCCTAAGCTGAGAAATGCAATTTTGTGAGATTGTTTATTTTGCAACTTAATGCTAAATCAGGAGGGAGAGGCCTTTATTGGCAAGGACTGCAAACACTTCTGAATCCAGAGATTAAGTCTGCTTGTCTCGGATGGTACTCGATGATTTTTGATTACTAGTGCTAATAAATATAAGGGCTTAACTAATGTCCATAGAGTGAGGATAAAAGAGGTAATTTGCTCAAGGGGCTTAACACTAACATCTTGAAAAGAGAATCCTTGGAATGAATTCAGCCACATACTCATGTCAGGGCCATCTATTGCTATTTATTATAACTTCAAAACCCCACCTCTTTAAATCACAGAATCATCAGTGTTGGAAGAGACCTTCAAGACCATCTTGTCCACTGTCAACCCAGCACCACCACAATCACTCCTAAACAACATCCTCAAGTGCCACATCCAGATGCCTCTTTGAACACTTCCACAGACAGTGACTCCGCCACCCCCCTGGGAAACTAATTTCAATGCCTAAACCCTCTCAGTGGAAAAAAAAATCTAATATCTAATCTGAACCTCCCCTAAGCACAATTTAAGGCTATTTCCTCTTGTCCCTTTGCTTGATAAGAGACTGACCCCCACCTTGCTACAATGTCTTTTCAGGTGGTTGTAGAGAGACTGTAAAGTCCCCCCCCCAAACCTCCTCTTCTCCAGACTAAACACGCCCAGCTCTCTCAGCTGCTCCTCATAAGACCTGTGCTCCAGACTCTTCCCCAGCTCTCTTGCCCTTTTCTGGATGCACTCCAACATCTCAATGTCTTTCTCATTGTGAGTGGCTCAGAGCTGAACACAGGATTCGAGGTATGGCCTCACCAGTGCCGAGTACAGGGGGAAAATCCCTGCCCTGGTCCTGCTGGCCACACTATTGCTGATACAGGCCAGGATGCCATTGGCCTTCTTGGCCACCTGGGCACAGCTGGCTTGTGTTCAGCTGCTGTTGACCAGAACCCCCAGGTCCTTTTCTGCTGGGCATCTTTCCAGCCACTCTGCCCCCAGCCTGTAGAGCTGCAGGGGGTTTTGTTACCAAATGTTTTAATAAGTTTTGTCTTGAAAAGTGTAGAGGATCTATTAAACATTGTTTATATTTATATAAAGATATCTAAGACATTGCTAGGAGGAATGTATTATCCAAGGATAGGAAAAATTGAATTGATGATGATATTATTGTTGATAATTGTAATTATTATGAGGCATAGGTTTACTAAGACGGTGGGGACACCATCCAAGCTCATGAATTGTCCATTGGATTAGAAATTCTAATATTCAGGTCTATTTTGTTTTCCTATATTTGAGCACATTTATGTTAGATGTGGAAGTTCTTTCAGTCTTGTTAGGTATTTTTATAGAAACCATGTGCATGCAGTGAAGTCTAGTAAAAACTAATGGCCCCTAAAAGTCTGTGACCAAACATTCTGAAATTTTCTTTGATTTAGGAACATGAACAAGCATCAAACTTACAACAAACTTCAATGCAATTCCCTCACAGTTTATTCAATGTGAGAACAAAACTTTACGAAGTGCTTGAGATTCACTTGGTCTCTGTCTCAACCTTTGTCTCTCATCAGGTTCATCAAAGCTTTTAGGAGATACAGAAGCTTTTTGATGAAAAGCAGACTAGGACTGAATTGATAGCAGGATGATACCGAATTTTGATTTTTTTTTTTTTTTTGCAACCCTGGAGTTTTTGAAAGCAAAGTACAGTGACTTTTAACAGAAAAAAAAGTGTGATCATAGACAGTTTGAAGTAGAGCATCTAGACAGGAAAAAATAATATTTCTCTTCATTCCCCCAAGCTCTTAAAAGCATCTGGTAGCTGATGAACCTTTCAGTCTAGTGGGTAAGTAGAAGTTCATCGTTAAACTGGAAATGTCATGCAAGTGTCAGATTTGTTATCTTTTGAGGTGTCTCACAGCTTCTACCTACATTCTGGCTGAGCCCTTTTCATGCGATGGTGATGGCTCTGAAAGGCATTAATGTTTTTATTTTTGTTATCAAGAAACTTTCCCTCGCTTTCACTGCTAAGTAAAAAATAAAGATGAGGAAAACTAGCCAAGCAGTTCTCTCTCTCCTCCTAAATCACCTTGGTGTTTGTTGTTCCAAACAGGTTTATTTTCCAGCTTTGCCTGGCTGTTTGGTAGGCTGGTAAAGAGATGAAAAATTACTTTTGTAGAGTGAGACTCAGGGAGAAAATATTGAAAACTTCTTGTTTCCTCTTGGATTACTGAACTTCTTTCTTTTCAATGCAGGTATTTGGATAACTGTTTGATCAAGCTCTTTCTTAGAGGCCATTTGACAACAGTATAGGGATGTCTCTGCCAGAGTCACCTCACTCCATTTTCACATTCATCCTAACAGCTTCCATCCATCTTATCACCATCCCCCTCTATCTTACTGCAGCTCAAATCTCCATGTAGACTCCCCAGAACTGCCTGTCTCTCACCTTTATCCCTTTAGGTTTTGTCTGTTCAACAAAACTCCTCCCTGCTATTTCACTCCTGTCTCTTCCTCTTTTATCTTCTGGTTGTCCATATCCCTAGACAGTGAATCACAGAGTCCTAAAGGGGAAGTGAAGTGCAAAAATAGGGTGCCTGGATAGTTGCTGCTTTTGTGAATGACTCCAGCCTCAGCAGAGCCTGTTTTCATGCAGTCTCACCATGGAAAGTAGGCAGGAGTTGGGTGCTTCATGTCACTCCAGTACATTTGATCCAGGTCTGAATACAGAACCTGGCTGGCACTCAACCATTCTCTGCCCTCCTTCTCCTCCTCTTGCTGCCAGATGCAGTCTTTTTCTGTCTTGAAAGCTTCTGATCATCCTCCTTCAGTCCAATGGCCTTCAGGAAAACATGCAGTCTGAGAAATTCCTTCATTTTCTCATGAGTTTCTGCACTGACTGCAGGAGAGCAACAACACAACTGAACTTTTCTTTTTCAAACAAGGCACCTAGCGGGCAGTGCCCTTAAACACAACCATTTAGAGAAAGATGCCCAAAGCATAATAAACAGGCTGAAATTATAAATCCACTGCTGTCACAGAGCTTACAAGTTCTTAGCTGACTTGCCTGTGCATAGCTGGTTGTTTTCTTTTTGCATAGCAGCATGTAATTAAAATATTCATATGCAGATTGCTACCCATGCAGGGCTGAATCCTGCTAGATGCTGAGCAAAATTAGAACAGTGCTGAGAGATCTCAGCTGCCAAGGAAGAGAGGAGGCTCAAAGTAGTCTGAGCTGGCCAGCATCTGGCAGACTGCCCTAACATTGATTTGTTCTTATGTTAGGATAAAACTGGCAAGGAACAGGAAAGCAGTTTAGGGCTCAATTAACAAACAGACTTTAAAAAATGTATTTCACTTTCTGCCTTAGGCTTTGCCTTAGGGCTAGCCCTGTTCACGGAGCTAAAAGAGAAAAACTGCTTATATACATAATATCCTGTAAACAGTTATCTCCTCTATAAGGGCAATTCAGAACATCTCAGTGTCACAGACACTCTGGTACGGGAATCAATCAGGCTGGTATTAGGTCAAATTATTCAGTAGAATAGCTAAGATTTATTTGTAAAAGGTTTGTTTGTTTGTTTGTTTGTTAAAAGTTTTCATAGTGTTTGAACTGGAAAAAATAAAACAGTATCTTTTGGATTTGGGCAGAAATTAGGCTGGGCTGAAGAAATTATATGGCACAAGGAGACTATTGCTTTGTTCTGGTCATGGAGAATATTGTGGTGGAAAAAGTAAAGCTTTCCTGCTGTTGGGACATACATTAGATAAATATATTAGTTATGGCAGTGGCTACTTCTTTCCTGTTGCACTTCACAAATGTGCAGAGGGCCTATGCTGTAACTGTGGGTAGTTTTGACTAACTCACTTGTGTGTTCTCACAAAAGCTGATGTTATGGCAAAGAAGAATTTTTTTTTGAGAAGTGTTTTTGGAAAAGCAGTGGAAGTCATCTCTGCAGAATGACTGTGAGTGGGGCCATGGTACTGTGATCCACCTTCTAGGAGCTACTGCCTGGAGAGAGGATGTCTCACTGCTTCTCTCCCTATCTGCAAATCATCTAGCAGACTGGTGATTTGAAACTCTTCAATGCATTACAATCCTTGTACTCCCTTAATGGGGTCAACAGCCATACCATCCTTGGCTGAATTTTCTGAGGTTTTGTGGAGGTCTTTGTGCAGAATTTAAAAGCTAAATCAATAAAATGGCAAGACAAGCATCCATCTGCTTTATCTTGTTAAATTTATTTCTGATTATCTGACTTTATGAGACCTTTTTGCCTCTCTTTCCATTCAAGGCAAATTCAGGTGGTATCAAGAGAGAATAATTCCTTCCAGAGCAAAGTGATTCACTGTTAGTCTACATGCTGTTTGTCTATACAGTTTCCCTAAGTTACTATGACAGTGCTGATAAAGGAGATCTACTTCACCCTTCTATGTATTTTTTTTATTTTAGAGAGTAGAGAAAGGATGTGTCTGATCACACACTTTATTTGTTCCCTTTGGAGAAAGGTGCAGAGAAATATTTCTAAATTAAGCTGATTCAAGGTTTCTTAGGACTGTAAAAAACCTGATCTTGCTGCCCACAAGAGCTTGCGGCTGCTTATGTTATGGGGAAGAAAGAGATATGGGACAAGATGTTGCATAGTGAGATAATGAGCTTTGGAGAGTCAGGCTTGCTGGTTTTGCTTCTGCAGGAGGAACAGGATGCAGGGCTGACCTTTGGGAAGGAGGCACACCACTTCTTTTCTTTAGTAAGAGAAGCCACAAGAACCAGCCTCCAGGAGTTTATACAGGCTACCATAATTCTGAGCAACTCAGCCAATCGGCCTCAAAGAAATACAACAATATAATTGCATTCTCTCTTTCTTAGCAGGAGCTTCTCTGCTGAACTTAGATGAAAGGGACAGCATGGGATTTAGGCTGAGGAATGACAGATGCCCCTCTGCTGTTCTCTGTTCGCTGTTCATGTTCAAATCTGTAACAAGGAGCTGATCTAAGGGTGACAGTAAGAGAAAAACTATTCAACTAGCCTCTTATAAAGGTTTGACAAAATATCATATTGGGATGTTTGGGTTTGGGTTTTTTTTTGTGTTTTGTTTTAATTTCATATCAGCTACATAAATTGAAGCTTAAAAAGAAGGATGATATGTTATTTTTGTAAGTCTAAAGAGTCCCTTTGAAGGTTAATTTATCATAAGCTTGTAAATGACATGCCTTTTGCGTGAAAAGTTGAATAATGGCCATAAACAAGTACGGGATCTCCTAATTGTATCCAAGTGGTAGTAACTGATACAACTATATAAAATGCTTTAATAAATAGCATGGGTAACTAGTTCTTAAAGCAAGCTTCTTTTGCAATCAGACAGTGCTTTTTATATTCATTCTTGCTAAGGAATTGAAACTACAGTTGTTATCTAGGTTATGTAAATTCAGTTTTGCAATGGAAGTTTAATTTTATTTTTTAAAGATGTATGATATGAAGAAATACTAGAGTATTAAAAATTTCCCCTTGAAAAGTGATTCAGATTTTAAAGAGTAGTCATTATTACATATTACACTCGGTTAAAGATGGATAGTAGTTTTTTCATCTTTGCTGAGACTGGATTTTTCCCTGCAGTCCAGAATACTTGAGTGCTTTATCTTCTCTGGGAGGTGAAGTCCTTAATTTTCTTACTATGATATATTTTAATGTGGCACTTGCTGCTGTTCTTGGAAGTCTTGGAAGACTTATTCACAGTCTTGTTTTAAACACAGATTAAATAACAGGGGTATTGTCTAATTTTTTTCCTCAGGTCTGTTTCATTGTCTACCCCCATCATTTCATACCTTAAGATGATAGAGCATGAAATTGTCTACCAATTTGCTTGTGTGGTAGCTGGTAGACCTGAATTCAAGTGGAATCCCTCAGTATTATGTTCTTCATAATTAGCCATTCATGTTGCATCAGCAGGAACAAGTCTTCTGAAGAACTTTCAGACTCTCTTGTTTCTTGCAGCCCTTTCAGTCACAGACTGACTACCTTATATTTTGTTAATCAGGCAGAGATGTTGTACATCCCTATCTGTAATGCCTTTTTCAGCTCTGCCTGTATAATACATTCCTTTCATTTACCTCCTTTTTTCTGCCTTTCTATTCTGCTCTGCATGTCTATTTATCCCTTCTCAAATAAATAGTTCACAACTTTTTGTGGTATATTTCAGAGTCCCAACTGACAGTCTGTGTTTGGCTTTTATGCATACTTGAGTGGACCTTGTGCAATTGGAAAAAAATCCTGACTGGGTTTAGATGGAGTTGCTTGTGGTATAAATAAAGACAAAACTGGTTTGTTAAGTGTGTAAAGTCTCCAAAATTCAGTGCAGGGTAAGGAAAGGAGTGTCTAAAAAGGTGATCTTCTTGGTGCATTGAAAAACTTCCAGCTAGTTATTTGGTACCCTGATGTTTCCAAATACTGTCTCATTTATAAACCAGAACCACAAAGATGCTTGCAAATGAGTGAGGCTCATAAAGAAAAGTATCTTTATGACATTTCAGCTCCTCAAGAAATGATGTCTGCTAAGTGTGTGTGTAAGGATGAACTTACGGTTAGAAAGCACAGTTTGTAATCATAACCTGTGATTCTTTTCTACCTGTAATCCAAATTGCTTGTAATTCACTTATCAGTGGCTATAGCAATACAACTTCTTCACCGTGAAAATAAAATTATAAAGCACAATTTCATTTGTCTTGAAAAGCAATGTAGTGTCCATTTGCTGAGAATCAGTTTGGGATTCATGGACTGAAAGAACTTTTTTTCTTTTCCTTTCTTTTTCTCCTTCCCATAAGAAATATTTGCGCTCCTGACCCCTCTTCCATCCTCCTCATGTTCTAATTGCTTGTCAGTATATAAAGTCATGGATATGGCAATGTTTCATGCAGGTCCACTGCATGATCTGCAGCTTCTCTGTGATTAATATTCTGTCCTGGCATTTAAGTCCAGTCCTGTGTTCCTAATATCAAACTGGTTTTGTTCAATATGACCAGCAAGGTAGCATATGTTTCCATGTTAAGTCCCACTGCCATTTCTGGAGGTATCTCCCATTAATCAAGAAGGCTACTTTGTCATAGTGCAGCTAAAGTTATCACCAAACTTTAAGTACAAAGTTTGAATAATAATGACTCCTCTTTCATTAAATGGAGTTAACAGAGATGAATAGCTTCCCTGATGGTTTATTATATTAGTCTTTCAGAACATTGACTGATTTGTTTTTATTACCATGAAAGCTTTTGTCTTCTGAAAATTACTGGGGACCACAGGTCAATGTTTTTCATGTCACATCTCTATAAGAAGTACATTGCTTTATTATACTTTGTATTCTGCCACGGCAACCTGTATGTCACTTAAATTTATTTGTCATGATACCACTGCCAGGCTGCCATTAAATTTTTAAAGGATATTCAGGAAATGTTGCTGCAATAACCTTTAGAGGAAGACATATGGAAATGGACTATATCTGTTAATTAACATTTCAAACTGCAAACCTTCCAAAGTATAAGGCCTGATATGGATCACTACACATGAGCACAATACTTAGAGGAGTGATGATCATGATTTTCCTGAGACAACAGATGCTTCAAGTTCGAATTGCCTATCTATCTATTTAAACTAGGAGACAAAACTGTTAAAGAACAAAAATGAAGTCTAGAGAAAGATTGAAATGTGTATCTCTCTTCTGTCCATCCACACCAGTCTCAAAAATAAAATGGCCTGGAATTCTTGTCTGTCTCAACAATGTTTAAAAATTGCAGCTCACAGAAGGAGAACAGAGAGCATAAGAGATGCATAAGAAAGAAGATAACCCATGGGAGAAGATCCTGAGGTGTTTCAGGTTGAACTGAACCAGGGATCCCAAGTCTTGGATACATCACACTCCCCACTGGAGAAGGCGCTGACAGAGAAGAGGTTGCTATATCTGAACTAACATGCTGTGATGCTTCCCAGACATGTCCTGGGAATAAAAAATTGGACTGCATGCAGATAAACTGAAGCTGGGGAGGATTAAACTTTCCTTCTTCAGACACTGTGATCTCTAACAAGATTGGTATGTTAAGGGATATTTAGAACATTAATTGTTCGTACTTCAGGGCTGGTCAGAATTCCTGAAGTTAGAGTTCTTAATGCTGATCCCATAATAATATAAGTACCTGAAGATGACATAATCCAGCACTGTTGAAGAAAGAGGCTCACTGCTTTTCTGCTTGTTAAACTTTCATCTGCATTGATTCCCTGACGTGGTTTGGTGTGGGGCTACACAAATCCTTGTGGCAACATAAACTGTCGTAGGGACATGCTGGATTTTTGAAGGTGGCAGAAACAGGGAGCTGTGTGTACTGAAACAGGTTTGGAGTTACAGTGGGTGCAGTAGTCCCAACAGGCAGCTGCTGACAACATGGAATAGAGATAAATGTAGAGTGAGGTTGAAGCAGGACATGTGCTTGTAGCCCAAGGAAGTATGCTTAGGTGAAAATATACATGGATAAGTGTGATATGTGTGAAAAGCAAAATGATAGACAGTGAAAGAAAATCCACAGGCTAGAGAAGACAGAATTGTTTGCTCTGAAAGGAATGATGTTGTCCATCAAACCTGGCAGAAACCCCCAATTTTGCAAGGTTTGATCTACCTGACCTCACTGTATGTAAGCCAAGAGCTGCACAACAATCTGAAGAGCCTAAAATATGGGAGGGGTCAATTGAATACCAGTTTTTTCCCTGGGGACATTAACGTAACTGGAGGAAATTGAAAATTTGTGGTGAACTCAGATGAAAGACTGATGGCTAAATCAAATTTTTTGTACTTTCCCAAGCATTAGATTTCATAGATGGCACTGTGAATTCTAGTTATATAAATGTGGCTAGGTAGCTATGCTCACAGCACCTCTCCAAGTATTAGCTTGTTTTCCTTCTTTTGGGTTATTGCCTGGCACAAACAGTATAAAACAGGTTGCAGGAATAAAGCTTAAAATATTCAGAGAATGCAGCTGTGGAATTACATATTTGAGAGGAAAAACAATTGAAAGACCAGAAATATAGAACAACAATATAATTATTGTTTCCATTGTTCCATTGTTCACCGTTGTCTCACAAGGTGAAAACCAAAACAGAGGCTTTGGAAAGAACTGCAGTGTATCTTTCATGCAGGTTGCTTCTCACTACGGTATATTTCAGCATCCAAAATTACACTTCTGGAAAGGTTCTTCCTACTTCATCTGCTGCTTTCATTAGAGTTATTCTTTTTCATTATTCCTTATAAGCTTAGGGCTAACCAGCAAATCTCAAAATTTCTTGCTTTTCTGAAAGTGGTTTCTCTATTAAACAAGTGTGGATGTCCACAAGTTTTTCTTGAATTTTGGAGTAGCAGTAAAACTCTAACTTGTTTAAGTATTTGAAGTTTTCACTTGGCTTGGATGAAATAAAATACACTGTAACATAGACATAGAAAAAGAGAAATTGCTTTAAGGAATATTCCAATGCAGTTCACTAACCATTAAGTATTGTTCTACTTTTCTGAGCTTAAATCTCTACTGACATGAATCTTTTATATCTTGCAGTGCAAGTTGTACTACTTGGATAACTAATACAGTTAAAGCAGTGATTTCATTAGACCTGAGAAATTTTGGAATTGGTTGTGATTGTTGAGCAATCGAGTCTCCACTTCGTGGCAGTGGAAAGTTTTTATGTTTTAATAAACAAATATTCTTGAATGTATTCCTGAACTTGATTTTAGCCATCACTGGTTTAAAAAAAATAAAGAAAATGTAATTTGAAATGTGTTTTTGAGACAGCAGTTTGAAATAGTGTGTAGTAGTACATGTTGGTTCCTCTTTTTATCTGTGGCTTTTAATGTGAGTTTATTAGCATGGAAATTAGAATGAATGACATTAAATAAGAGTAGACTATGACAGAAGAATAAAGGGGAATTGTGACAGTCACAGAGGCAGTTCTAACAAAACCATGGCCAAAGGTTTTATATATATATATGTAATACCGTGCCAAATTCAGCAACTGTTTATGGAAATTATGTATACTGAAATATGACATGGTTTACTTGGAACAGGACAAAACAAAATTGTTGAACATTTTATTTGTTTAAAAAAAACATACTTGGGTCTATCCTAAAACTAATCACATTTTTATCCCAAAATGGGCCAAAAAGATATGGATTTATTTTGCTTGGAACTCCAAGTTGATACTTTGATGAACTTTATGAGGTTTCTGCTCTCCTACTTGCTGAGTTTATTAAGGTCCCTATGTATTGGATTGTGGCTTGGTATCCGTCGTAGCCATCATTCCCATAAAATGGGCATGTTAGCCTTGTTTCTACTCATTAGGGCCCTCCTCTGATTGCTGCAGTTTTTCCCAGGTGATGAGCAGTAACCTCATAGTCATGTTGGAGACCTCTGTGGGCAACTAAAGGAGGCCCTTACACTGAGTATGTCCAGTCTGTAGGCAGTTCCTGGGCTACTGGTCCCCTGCTGATGATTGCCCCTCTTCTTTGCAGAAACACAAAGGTCCAGGAGCAGGTTTTGCCTGTGAAGACAAAGGCAAAAAAGGCATTTAACCTTTTCAGTGCTAGTTCTTCTCTTCCCTTCAGCACACCCGTGTTTTCACTGATTTTCCTCTTGCAGGCTCATGGACCTGTAGAATCCCTCTTTGTGAAGTCTTTGAGCATCAGATGGTTTTGTCTTTCCTGATTTTGTCCCTTTCTTACTTAAATTCCTTGTACATTCACTTTTTGCATTTTAACCATCATCAGTGGCATCAGGCTTCCTAAGCCAGCTGACATTTCTCTTTTTACCTGTTTTTGAGTTCATGGCGTTTTGCCTGTTGAAAATATCCTGTAAATAACATCTTGTGTAGTCTTTTTCTCATTAATTGATTGGAAAAGAGGAAACAGTCTGAAAAAAGAAAATTTCAGTATAAACAATCTGTTTGACAAAATCATAATAAAATGCAAAAGCTATCAATAGAAATTGTAGGGCTACAGTCTTTTAGCAAAAGATGTTTTACTGCTGTTGATAAACTGAAGTATTTTTTCTTGGTTGGTTTGTTTGTTATGAATCTCTTCTCTCCCCACTATCCATAGGGAATGAATACTGTGTACCCAGACAGCCATAAACCTTCAGATGCAGACCACTGACAGAAGTCTACAGACCACCAGATTGCAAAACCTCTGCTTTAAACTCTAAATGATTCAACATTTGTGTAAGTCAGGTACATTCTGCTGTTATGTAACTAAATAATTTTATATCCATGTTCATTGTAATGCTAAGAGGTTCAGTGTATGAACTGTTTACTCTTGCAAATTGTCTCTCTAATAATTAGGTGATAAAATTGAAAGTGTTTGTGAACTCTAGATACGTCCTTAAAATGTGCAAGATAAACTGTGTGCTGTTTGCAGGCTGTTAAAGAAATCCTTGCTACAGTGACACATTTTGTAGTTCTTACATGCTTTGGGTTGTTTTGGGGTTTTTTTTGTATGAATCTTTGGCTTAAAACAATATTGCTAAACAATTAAGGTCCTATTATATTGGTATTTAAGGCAAGGCTCAGATACTGTTGTTTATGATGCAAACGATATGTAGAAAATACAGAGCTGACAAACACTCAGAGAATGTTTTTTTTCCCTAACCAAGTTGAGTATTTCAGGCAAAGACAGATATTGGCATTTATTTATTGGTATTTCTACTTCCCCTGTTGCTCTGCCCTTTTTTCACTTTACAATGGGAGATACTGTGGAAATGCAAAAGCATTACAAGGGCAAAAAATTTGACTAATATAGGTTGAAGTGTTTTATGAATGGAAACTGAAACACAAGCTGTAGAGAAATCACTTAAGTCACTGCTGAGATGCACTCATCTCTGGTAGTGCATAAAAGTTAATTAACAGTGCAGTGAACTGGAGGCAATTCAGAGAGAAACATTATTAGATGAGGATGTACAAAGAAAGTGAAATGTCTTTCAGTTTACTGACTAAGGATAGATGAATATCTACTAATGTCCGTAAGTGACCTTGACAGCAAGGAGGAACAGTCTGACTGGAGATGTTCCTTGGGGTGCTCTCTCTGCGGGATTAATAGGATAAAAGAACAGGTGATCAGGTTGTGGTGTGAATGACTAAGGCCTTTTCCATGCTAATGTCTGGGAGCTATTGAGGCTGCATCCATATAGCCTCTATATGCAGAAAATATTTTTACTCATTGAGCATACTCATATAGGGCCACCTAATGTAAACTGCAGTTTACTGTTGTATACATAGCAACTGAAAGTGGAGAACAGCAAAAGCCACTGAGGACTGGATACTGAATTCCAAACTTGGATGGATTTCAAGACAAGGAATAGTGAATCCATTGGTTTGTGTATTTAAAGCTAAACTAGAACTACTGCTTAGAGTATTTTGAGAACAATTCTGCGCTCAAAAGGAGGTGGACTACTCTTAATCAATCCTTTTAGACTGTATTTCTTGTTATGGGATGACAGAGTTTCCTAGTGCCAGCCCTGGATAGGCTCACAAGAGTTATTAACCTCAAACATCTATTTGCATAGACTTTCCTGGTTTTATTCTGGTTACTTCTTTGTTGGGACAACTGTACATAAAACACTTGGTGGAAAATAGGTGATTAATTTATGCCTGCTCCTGACAGCAGAATTTTCCTATACTCAGTTTTCTTACCATTTTCTAGATTTGGGATATGGAGTTTGTGAACAGTAACAGGCTAGTACTGGTGTGATCAAGGACAACTAGGTTTCAAGAAAAACCTCAAATTTCCCTTCATTGCATGTCTTCTGCTGTCACTTTCTTCTCTCCTAGATTTTTCAGGATTTTCTCTTGCTGTAGGTTCTCCATGCGTATTATATGAGTTCCTACATCACTGTCAGAATTATGGAACTTTAAAACTTTAGACCTATTTCTTCTATTCAAATGGCAAAATTAAATGGATCTACCTGCATCTTTATTCAGGTTAAGAATAACTGATACTCTAAAAAATCATTTCCATCCATCCATGATCAGCTAATGTCCAGAAGCTCTCTTTCTCTATTGATATCCAGAAAGAAGGTTAAAAAGTGCTGCATCTTATTTTGAATATAACGAAGTTGTAAAGCTATGAGCTTGCTCCTTGCTTGTTTGAACTGAACCCTTGCTGTATGCCTCATTGGCTAACCAGGCATTCAAAGAGTTCACATACAAATTGCTGATGTTTTGATGGGTGACTGAGCTCTGCAGATGAAGGTCCAGGAGAATTCCTGGGAAGTGTAGCAACTGGAAGCAAAGCTGTGGTAGCTGGATGTTTTCACTTACCCATTGTTCTAGACTGTGAGCTGGCAGTCAGTTTGCAAAAGGAGACAGAAATATATTCTTGAAAACATTTCTGTTCGAATGAGTAAAAGGGTAGAGTAAAAATAAAACAAGAGTGAGAGACAGGAAGATAGCATGAAAATAGCAATTTGAGTTATTGTCACAAGGGAACATTACACATGGCATCACATAATGCATGAGTTAATCATCTCAACACTCTCTGGAAGTGAAGCAGAAAAGTACAGAACATGACAAGAATTATATTCAAATGCAATAAAATCTTATTTGAAAGTTGTTTAAATTTTAAAAAGTAGATCAGTAAATTAAGGGTAGATTAAACTGGTTTGTGAAAATTCCAGGAACTTGGCAGAATTCATTCATACAGTGAAATTAATTCAAGGCTGATATATTTTCCTCCATAAGATTGATTGCAGCAGGCTCCCCCTCACTGGAGACTGAGTTTTGTGCTGCATTCCTTAAGAAAGCAATGCTGGCAAACCAGGCTCGGACACAGTGAGTCAACTTAGCTCTTTGTACCTTACATGGTTCCTTCATGGGTGTAATTTAGGGAAGTGCTGGCAGAGCACAGTGGCTGGAGTTACCTGGACTGCAGTAGCGTGACAAATTATCACCAACCTGTGACACCCAAAGCAGACCCTCCCAGCAGTGTTCCTCATTGCTTCTGATAAGAATGTCTTCACTTTGCCAAGACTGGCGGTTGTACTTAGCAGATTGGGGCCAAGTGGGGCTCCCCATGGGACATCCCATCCTGGGGCTAATCTAGAAGTAACCAAGAGAGAGAGAAAAAGGAGGAAAAACAAGAGCAATAAAGGAAATGATGTGAGGAAGAAAAACATGAAAGCAACAGAGGCAAACAAATTAAAACAAAACAAAAGAAAGGACAGGAAGGTTAAATTCACTCCCTGGGCCAGATGTATCCCTGGAGCCTCAGCAATGCAGCCCTGACCATAATGGATATCCTGGTGGAGCTAAGGCATTCCCTGAAACATGACTTTTGTTATGATGCATGATGACATCTAAAAAGCACTTGTGTGATGTGTGCCATCCAACCTTTCCTGAAAAACTGGGACCTTACAGTTGATATGGGTCATGATGTGGTTATGGGACTTAAGTGCTAAGAGTTACATATACCCCTGAAATTAATTTGACTGCTGTGTACCAAAATCTAATTTATTTCCTTATCATCTTCCAACCATTAAATTGCTAGAGCTGAGTTGTATAAATGCTTTAAAGAAAGGCAGCTCCTACTCACTAAGGAATATTGCAGAAAATTTGCCTTCCAAGCGTGGTTATGTAATGCCCACTTATTTTAATTAGACTTTAGCTCTCAAAGTCCCACTTTACCTAAGTTGCATGATCACTGAAACACCGTAGAGATCTGTGATAGCAAATGCAATCTATCCGCTCCTTTCAGCAGTGACTTCTCCTTTAATATTATGTCTCTCAGGCATGTGAACCCCAAGCAGCTACTTGCAGTGTTGTCTATTATTAGTGCTTACTCAGAATGGGTCTTGTTCTCCAGCAGAAGTGCAAGAAATGTCTGTGTAAGCATTGCATAGCTTTAATTCTCCAACAGAAGAGTGGTCCTCAGGGAGGAGAGTCAAATAAACAGCAGCCTAAACTGTACTCCAGGTAGCTGAACGCCAGGAACAGGACCAAACCCAATTACTCACAAAGTGATGCTGATGTTAGTCTTTTCTCAGGAAGATACACCAAGCAGAGATGAGGGTTTTTTTAAGTAAGTAAATTCCCACTAATTAAAGGTTTCCCTTCCTTCCGTTCTTACTTGAAATTTTTGCTGCAATAAAATCTTTGGCAAGCGTGAAAAAGGTATTGTGATTACATCCATTAACTCCTTTAACCCTACAGCCAACTGCCTCTTCTTTCTATGTTTTTTGTGTTGTGTCCTGTTGCAGAACATGGAGATCCATCTCGCCAGGCACTGAATGAATACGATTTCAGTGTACAAACCCAAAAAGAAAGACAAACTACATTTGTCATATGCTAAAAGGATGATTTGTGCATATGGGTGGCAACAGTCCCTTTCTGGTTTTTGGTTCAGTATTCTTGCACTTCTAACTGAGCAGATGAAACAATTTGTTTCCGTGTAATCATGGCAAGTCTACAGGAAATTCCTGGTAATTGTGCTATGCTTTGTTATTATGATGAATTACTGCATATGTTTCTGCCATACTCATTAGTCTTACTTAGCAGTCTTCACCCTGCATGTGCACTGAGACAAACTGGACATTAAGATTAAAAGACAGTGTCTTCATGAACCAGATTGTTTTAAGGTCACCTTTTTTATCTTGCTTTCTGACATCAGCTGCTCTTTCAAATCTGAAAATGGGAGACACCATATTTTTTTCTCTCATTGTCTGATTTAGAGACTGAATACTTCATAGAACATGCCATGCCTTAGTAAAAAAGCAGGAACTAATTCCAAGAATAAGTTCCTTACAAAAAAAAAACAAAAAATCCAATCCTACATATAGATAAAAGTGTCTTCGAGCAAAAAGAAAGTGTGGGCTCTGCCTGGAGAGAAGAGATATAGCTGATAAAAAATCAGGAGTATATAGATTGGTAGGGGAATTTGAATAAACCTGTTTAGGGAAAGAGAATAAGCAGGGTAAAAATCAAATGATACAACCCATAGTGAGCATTTGCAGCAGTTTGTTTTACCAAGTGGATTGTTTACTTCTCAGAGCAGTCACTGCAGTCAAGCAGGAAAAGAAATGCAGTCGAGCATCTGCTACATGTCTTCTTTCTCTCAGTGGACACTACAGTTTTTGCCAGACATGACGCATACACACAAGCAGCATGTTGGGAAGAAGCTCAAAGAACTTGCTCAGTCATCTGGCAATATCTAGTCTAAAAGAATAGCTAACCACCAAATGGATAAGTTATATCAGGAACTATACCTGTGTGAAGTGCATCTATAATCACGTTTATTATGGTCAGTTCTTACAAAAATGCTGCAGTGGAGAAGTTAAAAGGAGACTAAATGCACAGAGATCACATGAGTAATAAGATTGTCTGAACTTTTTTAAAGGAAATCGGTTAGGAAGCTGATATTTACAGAACATTAAGCTGTTGGAAAAATTACTATTTTTTGTTTAGATTCTCTTAATAAAAAGTAACTTCTCTTTTGTCAAAAATGGACTGTCGAAAGGTGAATATGTGTTTCTACGTAGATATGCTCTCTCAGTGCTTCATGTGTCTCTTGTTACCTGATGTTTCAATGTACCAAATTTGTGGTTATCTTGCAGTGAGGGGGCAGCACCAAAGTGTCTGAATATACCTAAATACTCAAAGGTTAGTATCTGCTGCCATCTCTGCCCAAGATTCTCCAGCACAGGCCAGTTCCAGCTTAGATCGTAGCCAAGTTTGCCATCTACTGAGCCTGCATGAATAAACTGAGAGGTGCGAATTTTTAGTTCAAATGTTATCCTGCGATAATAGGTCTAAATGCTTTGAGAACCTGAGGTGACATAAAATGTGGAGTTAACTTATGACCATCTGAATCTGATCATATAGCTATGCCTTAAAACGACCCTTAAGCCCAAAATCACTCTTCTGTAAGTCTTCTGAAAGTAATTGCTGGTGCTTTCTGCTTGACTGATTCTGAAGACAGAGTAGACAACGCATCCTTGTACTCCCAGGGAACATATACGAATGAGCTTGTGCTGTGCTTTTCTCCTGTCGGTCTCTTGAGTAGGAGGGAAACTATAATAAGCCACTTCTTATGAGTGTTATGTATACTGTGGCAGTATCATGGCCTTTCCAGATAAAGCTGTTCAAATTCCTAATTTCCAGAGATTCATCTGATAACCGCATTACCTAAATTTGTTATGCCTACCTGCAGGAGTCTGTTTGTGGCTTAGAGGCTTGCTTCAGTCACCTCCATACAGGAACTGCTGCCATTTCAGATGCCCTGGAGTATGCAAGGCACCTTGACAGCTCTGCAAGATGTATTGCCAACAGGACAGGCAGGTTATGCTGTCCATCTCAAATGGCACTGGCTCCTTCTGTGTGAGCAATGGATTGAGCCCTCAGTATCAAAGCCCCTATTAGAGTCAATAAAGATCAAGGCTGGAGTCACTGGAGCTGAGCGAGTGATTCAGCTCAGGAGCTGCTGGTTCCTTTGGTTGGGGTGAACTGAATTGTGCTCTAGGTTGCATTGGCTGTATTTCTGCTGACTGCAGCAGGCAGATGAACAACTGATGAATGTGTGCGTGCCTAGATGTAGATAACTGTGTTTAAATAGCCTAAACACAAAAATAGTTTGAATGGTCAAGAATTAACTTTTGGATTTGAAAGGATAGTGGCAGAAGTTTCTTTTCAGAACCAATACAGAGCAATCGGAGTACCTGTAAAGTTTATATAGGCCTCATGGGTGTTTTTCCTATGGAAGTTTATAAGAGGAAACAGTTCTTTACCTGGTATACAAAATTAACATATAAGGCAGACCAATTAACAAATGACCTGTCATACAGGTTCCCAAAGAAACACAGAGTCTATTGCTTTGTGTTTTTTAAATGCTGGAAGACACACTAATGATCAGTGGGATGCTTGCAGGAGGTGAACTGGAACTAGATAACAGCACCACAGTTTTTGGCTGCTCTGATCCCAATAGCTTTGTGGGGCGAGATTTCCTGTTCCTCATTAATGAAGAGCTGAAAGTGAAAAGGTGTGCTATTTCTTTCAGTAATAGATTTTTCAGGGAGTAAAGGCTGAGCTTTATGTGCTGTTTCTCTGCTACAGGGCTGGCCTTGTTGTACTAAAGACAGAGGTGCAGTAGCATTCACATGTGCAAAATTTAATTACTCTGATTTATCAAGCAATTATTTTTCCTACTAGTTTTGTTTAACTGTGGGAGATCTCATCCTTTCTTTCAGCGTAATGAGTGCATTTGCTTCGGGAAGCAATTTGCCATTCACAGATGAATTCTCTTTAACAGTGACTTTGCCTTTATTTTTCATTTTCAAATGAAATTACATTCTCAATTTGTTAGTAAATTTGAGCAGTAAATTTCTTAGTATATGGGAACAGTGAATTCTTTATTGCATGATGACAGAGCTTCTGCAGGAAAGCGATTCCCATCCAAAGCATCCTTCTAAAATTGATAAGCCATGCTGGTGGAAGATGGAAATTTTGAGTTTGAACCACCAGGCTGGGGAAGATCTCATATTCAGAGTTTCTATTTCCTGCATGAGAGCACTTCACTTCTAATCTATAACATAAATTATAATCACCACTTCCATTTTTCAGCCATTTAAGGAGTGTTCTGTTTCCAAAGTACTTGATATAAATGCCAGCATCCAGGAGGTGGTTTGAGTCTCTAATTGTCAGGCTTGCACAAGCTTTTAGCTCAGAGTTTCAGTAAGGGGACACCATGTCATCTTGTTACTATCACCTCTGGTTAGCGTAGTGCTTGCTGTGTTTACTTGTGATTCTCACTCCCATTTAGAAGTATTTATTTCTTCCTTGCATCATGAGAAGGGTTTGCTTTCACTATCTGTGTCTGTGGTTTCTTCTGAGGGATCAGATAAATCAAAGGAGGTGAATCTTATTCTGAAAATATGGGCTCAATGGAGAAGTGGGTTAGTTAGGTTGTCCTGCTTCTGCTGTCCTGGAGATAAAGGCAAACCTTCTTTGTGAGCATTTAAAAAGAACCATTACTGAAGAACCCTCATTCACAGAATGGATGGGTTTATATCAGTCAAAGATGTGACTTGCATATGACACAACTCCCGATTTCAATGGTGAGGGCCTAGAATCTGACAGCAGCCTTCACTGGGCTGTGGAAGCTGATTCCTCCTGGTTTTGCCTCCATTCCCTGTCTTTCTTTGCACATTGAACATCTTCCAGTATTTTGTCTGTTTTTCTTTTAAGCATATTCCATTGAAAACCTCTCCTTTTCTCATTTTAAATTTTGTATTATCCATTTTAAACTATTGTGTTAAATTGGTCTTCATAATTTCCAATTCATGTGGAGCATCTCATCATGTTCTCCATTTTACCAAACCGCCTTCTACTTTTTTGTATCACTGTTTATCATATACTACATACAAGGTGGCATGTATATGCAAAGTCTGTAACTTTCACTAGATTCATTTCCCATACTTGTAAGAGCAGAAAACAGCCTAATTTTCATTAGAAAAGCAATCCAGTTGTAACAAAAATAATTGGGATACACCAGGAAAAAAAAAGCCATGTGGACTGTTACAGGAGAGAAAATGCTCTTTGCATGGATTTTTCTTCTTTTCATTCTTGAATGCTTCAGAGTTTTCACTTGATTCATGGTGATAAGATGCACTTAATGTAGTTGCAATCTGAAAATTACAGGATCTCACAGAATCACAAGAGCTGAAGCTAGAAGGGGCCTCTGGAGACTGTGCAGTCCAAACCAGTGCTCAAAGCAGGGTCAACTGCAACATATTTCTCAGGGCTGAAGAAATAACATCTCTGTGCAATGTGTTGCAGTAGTCAACAGTATTCAGTTAATCTATTTATAACATCTAGATGGTGAGGGCAGAAGAAAGCATTAGAACTATGTAGTTTAATCACCTTCGGAAAAAAAATGATAAAGGCACACTTAGTCATTTCTGCATGAAGCCACATATATTATCTGTTGCAAGACAGTATATTTCATAGGAAGGGCTTGTGTCTTCAAATGCAACTAGAAGTAATTGAGACTCTGAAACATCCATTGATTTCTTCTAGTAGGTATTTGCCTCTGCAAAAACAGAGAGAAAAACAACTGAAAGGACACAGAAAATAAAACAGGAAGAGACCCAGAATGCCAACTCCCTTAACCTGAATCTGTGCCATTTATGCCTAAGCATTTTTTGATAGGTGTTTGTCTATCTTTTCGTTGATAAACTCCAGTGATGGAGACTGAGCTGTTTTGTGAACAACTTTGATTGTCCAAAAGTTTTTCCCAGGCCTGTCTTTGAATTTTCCATGTTGGTATTTATGTGTGAAACTTCTTGCTTTATCCCTAGTGTTCATGGAGAATTGCTCAGTCTCTTCCTTACAGCTACTTTTTTCACATCTGAAAACTGTTAAAGTTCCTTTCAGATTTCTTTCCTTTAGATTATATGACCCATTCAACTCTTCTTGAACAATATTTTATTGAATTCTATCATTTGTTCTGCTCTCTTAACTCCTTTCAGATGACCTAGACTATTCTCGAGGAGCAGTGCTCGTAACTGAAAGTCTACTCCAGTGGATGCTGCACCAGTTCTTACAGCCAGCCTTTCATTTAGGCAGTATGTTTGCTTTTGGCAATGTTATTGGCACATGCTCAGATCTGATCCATTTTAATTCTCAGATCTTTTACAGCAGAGCAGATCTGTCATTCCTTATCCTCTATCTGTGTAGTGTAATCTAAGTGTAGAACTTTTTTCTTTTCCCTCTAATATGAATCCTGTTTTTGCAGGAATGTTCTTTAACCTTTTAAGATTATTTGGAGTTTTATTCCTAGACCTTTCAGTGCTTGAAACTTCTGCAATTTTGGTAAGATCTCTGTATATAACTATTATATTATATCTATAATGTAATATAAGTGATTTATGAAAATATTTTATAATATCAGATTCTGCAATATTGTATTTAAACATACTTTCATTTTGAATGGAATATCCCAAAATAGTTATTGATGCAACTTCCAGCTCTGAAAATCATAAAGTTGCATATTTATTGGAACCAGGGCAGCCTACCACATAAAAGTTAAGTATATACTTACCATACTTTTTTCGTGTTCTTCCTTGATGCCTGCTAGTGGCTTCTGTCAGAGAAAGGATACTCAAATCAGTGAAGTTTAATTTTGACTTATAGAATCAGAGCATCATTTACAATGGAAAGGACTCCTGAGATCATTAAGTCCAGTCATCAATCTAGCACTGCCAAGCCCTCCCCAAAACCATATCCATAAGCGCCACTCCACATGTCTTTTAAATACTTCCAGGAATGATGATTACACCACCTCCCTGGGCAGCCTGTTCCAATGCTTGAACACCCTTTCAGTGATGAAGTTTTTCCTAATATCCAATCTAAACCTCCTCTAGTGCAACTTGAGGCCATTTCCTCTCATCCTATTGCTTGTTACTTGGGAGAAGAGACCAACCCTCACCTGACTACAGCCTCCTTTCAGGTGGTTGAAGAGAGTGATAAGGTTGCCCCTAAGCCTCCTTTTCTTCAGACTAAACACGCCCAGCTCCCTCCGCTGCTCCTCATAACACCTGTGCTCCAGACCCTTCTCCAGCTCTCTTGCCCTTCTCTGGACACCCTCCAGCACCTCAATGTCTTTCTCATTGTGAGGGGCCCAGAACTGAACACAGGATTTGAGGTATGGCCTCACCAGTGCCAAGCACAGGGGGACAATTCCTGTCCTGGTCCTGCTGGCCACACTATTGCTGATACAGGCCAGGATGCCATTGGCCTTCTTGGCCCCCTGGGCACAGCTGGCTCGTGTTCAGCTGCTGTTGAGCAGCACCTCCAGGTCCTTTTCTGCTGGGCATCTTTCCAGCCACTCTGCCCCCAGCCTGTAGAGCTGCAGGGGGTTGTTGTTGACCCAAGGGCAGGACACTTGGCCTTGTTGAACCTCGTAGCACTGGCCTTGACCCATGGATCCAGCCTGTCCAGATCCCTCTCCAGAGCCTTCCTACCCTTCAGCAGCATGACACTCCCACCCAACTTCACGCTATCTTGTGACCAACAGCTCCTCTTCGGACCGGTTATTTTTGTCTTATTTATTTTTCATTGTTACACCTTAGCAAATCTGATCTCATACAAAGAATTAGGTTAATTTACTATGATTTGATATTGAAAGGTCCATGCAGGCAGTCATGACTTTTCTGTCTTTTAGATGTTTGTGAATGGTTTGTTTGACTCTTCATTGCAGGATTTTTCTAAAACTGAAAGTAGGCTGCGTGGTCTTCTCTCCTCTAGCCTGTTTCTCCTCTCTTTTCCTTTTTTTTTTTTAAATTAGATGTAGGAGTGGCATTTCCAAGTTTTGTGGAGCCTAATTTATTTTTGACAGGTTTTCAAAACATAATCATTTATCATCTGTGGGATAAAAGGCAGGCTTAAGGAAAATACCTACAGAGAATTTCCACTGAGCCTATCTTAGAACGTCTCATTTACCTATTTTCCAATCTGTTTGTCACTGTTCTGGTGTTATTACTCATCTCTATCTCTGCAGCTCATTTTCTTAGCTGTAAGATCACGGTTGACATTTTTAGTGAAGATAGAAGCAAAGATGACATTAACACTGTGACCTTCTCAAGATTCCTGTTGAGGAACAGACCAGAATTTTTCTTAATATTCTAATACTAGTAACAAAAATATGCAGTATTTTCTCCTATGTTTTACTTTGTCACAATGTTTTGCCTTTCTCATTTTATTCCTAGACTGCTGACATTCTAGTTCAGGATACTTTGTGCCTATGAATTGTCCTTTTCTTGTTCCTTTTGTTTTCGTTTGTTTTAACAGCACTACCAGCTCTCTCCAATTTCTATTCCCCTTTTTACTGACATTTTGTAAAAATCTAGCACTTCCGCCTCCAAGTGTTTATTGCATTTTGCTGTCCTAAGCTCCATGATTTATGATGTTTGTGTTCTCCCTTGTAACCGTCTGAGGCTTGTTAATTCTGTCATCTATTTCCCGGTCACTCTGACAGGCTGTTTTGCATCTGCACAATCTCGACCTGTTCTTCCAGGCTGGCCAGAAACACAGTCAGAGGCCCTTTCCTTTACTCGCTTTCTTTAGCTTTTGTAGAAACAAATATGTCACCACAAGACTTTCTTACCAATATGTTCCTGCTTCCGTCTTTTGTAAGTGGGCTGGATGATGAAAGAATCCACCTCAAACCTGTCCTGTGTTCTTCATATTTTTGCTGGTTGCCCAGAAAATGCATCGTCCACCTTATCTTTGTGACCAGACCCAAAACATGACAATTTCCTTTTACCTTCGACATTTTAGCAGATTTTTATTCCTACGTCACCTGAGATTCAGAATAATATCAGTTATCCTTGATACACACAGAACATGTCCTTTGTTTTATTTTTCAGTGAGAGCTGAACAAGATATATAGACCTATGTCTGCTAAATAATTAAATTAGGCAGTATTGAAGCATTCAAAGTCTGGTACGCTCTGAGTCAAATTATCTGTTGGTGTAAATCCCATTACTTCAATGTGGTTTCTTAAGCAGAAGATGACCTATATTTTCCCCTTGAAAATGAAAAAAAAATATGTATTTTCTTAAAATCTGAAGTTAAGTTTTGATTTGAATTTAGGAAATCACAAAACATTTGGACATATTTTCTGACCCATGTAATTATTACTTTAAATGTTATAGCCGGGGTAGTTCATAGACCAGAAGTAGTATTGTTGCAGAGAAAAATAAACAAGACTGTGAGAGCAAAGACAAAACCCAGTACATATAAAACCACTTTTCAGATCGTGTGGCTACTACATTATAAGCCAATGAGGATTTCTCTTTTACATGATTAATTCAGATTTAAATAAGTAAGTTCTTCTGCAAAACTGCAGTCAATTTTTCATCATTAATGTAGAAGTTCAAAAAAATGTTCTTTCTCAAGACGAATGGAGAAAAAAATATAATATTATTGACTTTCTTAAACCTATCTCATATGATGGATTTATGAAATGAAAATAATATAGAAATTCCTTAGGCTGTGACAGGAAATACAAATCAAGTGAACGGAAAAGCAGTTGCACTGAAATAAAGACATTTCAGAAGATAATGGGTTCGCTACAAAAGGGTCTTCTGTTAAGTACTTCCTATAATTCTGTTTTCAGTGGACAAGAGACAGGCAAAGATGCGTGTGAATACATCATGTTTTTATTCACTGGTAACTGAAGATGTATTAGGGCTGTAGGCAAACCTAATGCAGTGAGGGTTGGAAGGATGGAAAATTCTTTGTCCAACCTGGAGTAGTTTCCTGGTTAGTACAAAACCAAAAGAAACCAAGAAAAACCTACATAACTGACTTACTAATGCTTTAGTTCTGATTTAACTCGTTTAGCTAAAGGGGAAAGATTATCCAGCCACAGTGATTAGAGGCATAATACCTAGAAAGATCAATCAGTTATGTCTTCTGGGTCTCAAATGTAATCAGGAAAGGTCTACTAAGTTGTGCAAAGGTGTGTTTAGTTCTATAATACCTTTTTACTGTTTCAAATAAATTTTCTGGAAAAGAAAGCATTGTGCCAGGGAGAATGTTTTATGGCTTAAGGTGATCTGTTGACTGGAAGTCTCGGAAACACGTGGAAAGGATGACTTAGGAATCAGCCACATCTTACCACGGCTTTGAAAAAGGTGTTCACACTCAGTGCTGGTGTCCGGGCTTGTGGGTTTGCACAGCGTCATGGGTTTGTGCAAAGAATTATAGATGAAGATTCTTTCATTAAATTCAATGAGCTGATGTCAAAAATATTTCTCAAGGAATACAAGAGATTATCTTTAGTAATGACAGTAGGCCTGAACACATAATTACTTGTGTTCCCTTGTATTACTCCATGTGGGAATTGCTAAATGTTTCTTCTCGCTGTCAAAAAAGAAAGAAAACCCTTTGTTTTCTTGTAAAAATTTTCCCCGGCACTGTTGTTTTCTTTCTTTTTATTTCAATAAAATTTGGGGCTCTAGTAGGAAGGAAAAGAGATGGGAAGAAAATTCTGGCAATGCTATTCTTAGAATTGGTGGTTTTTTACTCTTCGACTCTGAGATACAAATTCCCAATACCAAAGAATGAAAAAATAAGGAAAATTTCCCAAAGGTCATAAAACTGGAGCAAAATTTCCAGTGCCTGCAAAAGCATCACCCCAGATAGGCAGAAGTATGGCTCAAGGAGGCATTCACCTTTTTATGTGGAAGTAATTGGTTCATACTATTTAAAACCTGTCCTAACAGGAGAAAAATAGTAAGTATCACTTGAATTCACAGAAGTTGATCTCAAAAAACATGTTCACAAAGCAGCAGGTGCCAAAACTGAAAACATCTTCAGAAATTCCATTTTAGAGCACTTGAATGAAGCCCTTCTCTGTGTTAGATATGCATTCCTGTTCTTTTTAACTAAAGCACATCTTATGCTTCATGTGCACTGGAAATCAAATTCAGAAATTACATAATTTGATACAAGAGAAATGAGTGGCTGCCTTAAGGGGTCGTCTCCCATTCTGCTGCTTCACAATAAATCTGAATGAAATCCTATTTCAATGAAAGTAGTCACTAGAGGGAAATAGAACAGAATTTCATCTCTAAATTTTAATGCTGAAACAGGAAAACTAAAAGTCACCATTCTAAAAGTGCTTTTGGTGCATCTGCCCTACTTTACAGTAATTTAGAAGTTCATATACTTCCTTAAATTGAGCAATTAAGTTTTTTTTAATGCAAAAACCTAAAAACCCCTTTATAATAATTTTTGAGAGCATGAGAAATACCAGACTAGAGGAAAAAATATTTATTTGCTATAATTTCCTCAAGCATAGGCCAACAAAACTGCTAAGATGAAATTTGCTTGTTGCCTTATTCTTTGTAACATGCCCTTCTGATGGAAAACCATACAGCTTTCCAGTTGATGGGCAAGGCATCTCTGCTGTGTGTTGAGTTAGGCTATGCATAACATGAGCTCTAAAACTGTTAGATTGATAGAGCGGATTTTTTTTTCAGAAGCGATTCCTTTTTTTTTTTGTTATAGGAAAAATAGCAAATTTTTTTTGATGTACGAAGTCCATATCAGCATTTTTAACTTTTCTTTCTTCGTATCTAATAGGTATTCTCTCATGATTTATTAAGAGGTATAGAACATGTATTCTGTTAAAACTATAGAGAAATCAAGTACTGTAACAATGAAATATTATATGAAAGGATAGAGAAATATTTATGCAGATTCTTGTGGAATTTTTATGTGTTTGCTGCATATAAATTAGCCCTATAACTTCACCGAGGAGAGACAAGAATAAATAAGTTCTTAGAGAAGAAGAATTTGAAGTTTTAAATAACTTGCTGAAGGACAAAGCTGAAAAAAAGAGATAACAAAACAAAAAGTGGAAAAATACCTATTTTCTTTGGTTTAGTTATGAATACCACTGCCATTTCTGATATTTATGCACTTGAAAGTGTAGGGTCTGTGAGCATTCTAAGAAATGGGCATATTGGAGGAAACATTTCTGTAAATTTAATATGAGTGAGGGTTCTCTCCTTGTTCTGGATTTCATCACAAAAGCTTTGTGGAATTCTGCTAAATACTAACATTAAGAAAATTTTGCAATACAGTATAAATGAGAAAAGAATTTGCTTTATTTTTTTCAGCTTGAAAGTTTAAATCAGAAATAAAACTCTTAATAATGATCACCCATGCAATGGTGTTGTACTTTATGAGAACTGGTTGGGAGAAGTTTGTATAGTAGATTTTAAAAAGAGAAATACGATTTCAGAGATGAAATAAATTTCAGAACTAGGTATTTATTCTTGGTATGTGTTCATACAAATTATTCTTCACTCTATGAAACGAAATATATTTTTGTGAAATATTCCTCGTTGGTTCTCTTCATCTTCATGAGCATGTGTATAATACATTAGATTACAAAACAAAACAACACAAAACAGTATTAGAAGACCATTAAAGTTGCAAAAAAAAAAACCACCCAAACTTGGATATAGAAGATTACTGAAAGAATGTGTAAACACCCAGAATATTACACTTCCTGATAACCTCAAAGAGGACTGTTGAGCATGCAACTTACTGTGTATCGTACTAGGGTTGCATTTATGGGCTGATGTTTTCTAGTAAATGGCACCTTCCTCGTAGATTATCAGTTCTCTAAAACATGGTTATTATCCCATGACCCCTCCAGTTCTCCCTTCTTCCCTCCACCCCAACCTCACTTGCCCATATTAGAAGCTGTAATTTATTAAATATATGGGATTTCAAAAGACATGGACAAACATTTTTCTATTTCTCATAATTTATCTGTGAAAATACTACCTGGTCTTTATGTTCTGCTGAGTTTCACGTATATTTTTAAGATCATAAGGAGATCCCGTATTGAGGAAGTAGTGTATGCAAATAGCATTCAAAACTGCTACACTCGTGGTTGTATTAAGATTGTATATGCAATTATAATGCTGTCACTGATTTTGAGGATCTTAATCTTCCATTTGAAGACTATTTGGTGGCAGCTGTTCGATAAAATAAGTACTCGATATATCATTTGAAAAACTTAGCAAAGAATAATATGATTATCTAAAACTGACTGCAGAAAAAATATGTGCAGTTAGAAGGAAATAAGCCTAGGTAGACAAGAAAAACTTTACAGGCTGTGTCTTCACAGGAGACAATTTTTCTTCACAGAATATAAATATATTTTTCATCCAGTATTAGGTGTTATAATACAGAGGAAAACTCACAAGTGAAGTGTGGAAATTACGTTTTTACAAAAAGGTGTAGCCTTTAAACATACATCTTGTAGGACAAAGTAACTCAACATTTATGGAACTGTTTGAGTTTTCCAACAGGTCTAGGCATGTGTCTGCAAAACAAAACCTATTAAAAGTGATTTAGTGCGACACTCCTTGTGCACCAAGACAGCCAACCCTGCCTTCACTGACTGTAGACCTCACCCTGTTCAAGCTACTGGAGCAGAACCGGCAGAGACGTGGGGCCTCCTCAGAAGGGGTCACTGCCCAGAGGCTGCTGTTGGAGAGAGGCAAATAATGTTCAGCTGGGAAATTACTGTGGGACAGCAAGCCTGGATCAGGGTCTCTGGTGTCTTTGCTGAGTTAAGTTTTTCCAAAAACATTCAGCTGTAATATTCATAGAACCTTGGTCCTAATGTTTTCCCATAAATTTCAGGCTCATAATGGCATTACAAGCTAATTCAGGGATTCTGCTTACATTTTCATGCAGCTGAAAGCATCTAGCCTCTGACCATTGTCCTTCTCTAACTAATTCAGCTTAATGGTAAACAACTAAAAATATAGTGTTCATTAGCTCTGCTATGCTAAAAGCAAAGAAACAAGTTTTTTCTTTCCATATGCTAAGAATTCCCAATCAGACTCTAACAAGACAGCTTATAAAAGAAGTTATTTTCCAACATATGTAGGAGAAAAATATATAAAAAGGATAAGAAATTACCAACTGTGAAGTTAAATACAGAGTTTAGGAAAATGCTGTGTTAGCACAAGAACTTAATTCTTCAACATAAAATGGCAATAGAAAAGCTTGAGCTTTTATGGCTCCTTTGAAACCAGTTGCTAAAATATTTCATGAAATTTAACTATTTAGGAGTATTTATAATTCAAAACAACTCTTGTGTAAAATGTTCATGTTACTAAAAGCTGCCCAAAAACAGGAGCTTAAGATGGAGTGCAGAGAAAAATACATTACTCGATTCAAACTGTAGAAATTATTTTATGTAGTTAGAAGGCAATTTCCTGAGTTGGATTTTGTCCAAGGTTCTGCATTTGTCACCTGAAGCTTATGGGAAAACCACACAATCTTTCATGAGCACAAGTTACTGTGACCTTTGCTTTAATGCCTCAGGACAGAAGATTCAGAATAGCTGCTCCTGACAAAATGCTGGTACAGTACAGGTGTGGGTACCTGGGCACTATTTATTCCTTGCTTAAATCTCTGATTTTGTTTTTCTTGGATAAACATAAGAGATATTAAAAAAAATAGAATAACTATAAAAAAATCTGGTAGACTAGAGTCAAGTAGTGTTACTTTTCAGTGAAGATTGTGAGTTTGCAGACCTAAAACCCCCTATTTTGTAATGTATATGGTACTAGCATTTCCAAAACTGAAATTTTGCTTCCTGACTTCATAAAATGATGGGGCTCCTTAAAATTCAACATGGCAAATGTGCAAAGCATTGTCCCAGAACCCAGTGTGATTCCAAGGATGAGGATAAAAGTCCAAACTAAAGACCAAACAACAGAATATTCTCTAGGAAAAAGAAACAGCAAAACAAATCAGTAGCAGTCTGTGGACCTAAAAGCAAGAACTTTCTTATGAATAGAACTGTTTGACTTTAGGCAGTGTTTTCCATCTGTGGATTGCAAGGCATTTTATTAATTATAATGAAAACATCAGTTTGTCTTCTTGTGGGAAGTAAATGTTATGTCTGTTTTTCATATGGGTAATGATGATACTGGCCCTCATCTTCCAATACTGTTCTTGACTGCTCGCTTCAAAAGCTGTAAGTTGAAATGAAATTGAGTTGTGATGATGGAAAAAATAACCAGGTTTTTGGACTGAAATCCTTTGAACCTTTCCAGATTATTTTTTATGTGACAGTCACAGGAGTGTGCTTACACAGTGAGATTGCTCATTGTGTCTAGTTAAGCCATGTTAATTAGAAACAGGACTACAGACTCATTGTGCTATTATATTCCTCTTTATATGTAGCTCGATTGATATATTATAGCTCTGTCGAGTTAATGAGTCACATGAGATACAAACATTCTTTTTGTTCAAACAAAGTTTAAAAAATGTCACTGCATGTACTCTTTGAAGTGCTCAGGAGAAAGAACTGGTCACAGGTGCTCTATACTGCAAATGTTGTATGAATGCATGATTGGGCTGAATCTTCCATATGTGATCTTTTCTTCACAACCCCGAAAATCTTCCTCATGCAATGTATGATTCAAGACAGAAACTGATATAAGATATCTGTGGCTCATTTATTTTTATTTTATGAACCTTACAGTCTAGCATGCAGTGAGAATTACTGTAATACATTCATAATATTTAAGCACTGTCTTTTCCTGAAGGAATGCAATCAGAGAAAAATTGAGAAGAAATAAAACAGTCTTTCCCATCTGTTCAAGACGTGCAAAAGTAAAAATTTTCTCTTACAGATAAGCTTGGTAGCAAGTTGGGTACTTCCTGACAAGCAGGCAAAACCGGGTCAGAGTCAAACATTGACCTCCTGAGGTTCCTTCCTACCTGAATCAACCTATAAGCTTGTATTTGTAAAATATAATAGTCCCATACTCGTTGCCATTACACCCACGGTTGTGATCCCTTTGGGATTCTAGTTGGACAGCACTTACACTCATGAGGCCTTGAATGAATAGCACTCGGTGGAAAACAATGCATGACATTAAAACTGAAGCAAGGGAAAATATAAACTGGTGTGGTTTGGGGAGTCAAAAGAAGTTAAAAAGCTACCACTCTCAACGACTGTGTACTTTTGAGCTGGAAATTGCCATTCTGGTCAGATGAGACAGCGTAACCATCCATAAGATCATAGCTAGTACATATCAGTGCAGTGCAAGCCTGCATAGCTTAAACAGCTCCTTTGGCACCTTGGTGGTGGTGACTTTTAATTTGCAAAAGGCATTGAAAGGATGAGGCAGTATTTTCTGAAACTGCTCCAGCTCAGATTTCAAGAACTTGACCCAGTCCTCGGTGAGAAAGTTGTTTGGTTCTAGGTATCCAGATCCCAGGAACCTATATGACATGTATAAAACACAGAAGACTTGAAAGAATTGCCCTCAGTAAGAAATCTTAGTAAAATCTTAGTGCAGAAAGACTGGCTGAAACTGTTTAAAAAGATGAACAATCAAAATAATGATCACTTTCTTTTTTTATTTTTTTCCAATTCGTGCCAGGGATTGGATCCTGGAGAGTAAATCAGAAGAGAATTTGACCTAGGCAGTTAATTCCATAACATGATCAAATTGCAGTTTGGGGAATCATCTGCCTTCTTACCTGGATTCAGGACCCTAGGCTGTTCGCTTCACACCTGTGTCCTTTTTGCATGAGTTTCAATGCTGTCATACATTTCCCTCTTTAGCCTATACCTCTGTTCTCTCTAACTCTCTTCCTATAGATCTTTTTTTCCCCCTGATATGTCTGTTTTTCGGCCCTGCCCTTAGCCTTTCCACCACTATTTTTATCCTTGAGTTGGCCTTCAATCATCTTCTTTCTGTTTCACCTCTATTTTGTAATTTATCTTTTGTTTTTAGGGATGATTGAGCAGTTTAGAACTTTTTTTTTCAAGAGCAAATGGACTTAGCTCACTTCAGAGTGTAATGTACTTTTGGACCCTATAGAGTTCATGAAAGTTCGAGGAAAAATATGGCATTATATCGATATATCCTGGCGGCTTATTTCAGTGTTCCCCCATTCATCACATGCATGATGTCTGAAAGGAATGTGTTGTAACCTTCTCTTAACGCAGCTGAAAGACCAGAATAATTTTCCTTTGATTAAGGGTTTCTGTCTCTGAACCATGAAAAAAAGTCTGCCTCTTTCTCAAGCTTGGCTTAGATATTTGGGCACTTATACTGAGCACAGGACAGTAAATAAAAAGTTGTTTGTCAGTTTAGATTCATGTCGACACACGTGTTGGTATGATACAGCTATGTTTAAATACAGCTTCTACTCTCTTATAGGGAACACCAGATAGCCCAATGGCAGCCTGTTCAGCTCTGCAGTCTTAGAAGTGATTTCATATCTGACATAAAAGACGTGTTTGAGCTTAATCAAAATTAAACACAGTTCTTTAATTTCTTGCTGCTGCTGCTACAAGTAGAAGTGATCACAAATTTTTATTTTAAAATATGGATGAACTTAAGCCACAACAGAACTCTGAGCTGCAGACTCAACTTCCTCAATCTCATGTACTGGGACTTGTTCTTCAAGCACAAACAAATTTTTTCCAGATATGAATATGGATATGCACAGATTGGATCAGGATTTATGTTTCTGGCTAGAAATGAAAGTAATGTTATCGTTAAAGACACCAGTTTCCACCTCTGTTTATCTTTGTGTTTCTTGTTTATTGTTCCTTCACAAGACTTTGCACCCTGGACAGTGCTAACTTTTAGTAGTTATGTTTTTTAGTATTTTCTTTTTGGTCTTGGGACTGTTTTACCATTTGATTACATTTCACCAAGGAAATTGTGCAGGATATATTATTTAGTGAAAACAACTTGCCAAGATGCAGAGAGAGAATTGCTTTGATGAGGATTCTCTGAGCAGGATAGAATATAGAAAGAAAAAGAATATTTGGAGGTCTTTGGTGCTTGGGGAGATGCATGTTTTTCGTCAAATTAATTGATCCCAGTCTGTCAAAGGCTTTTATCATGCTAGAATAGTATATAAGAAAATCCAGATGACACAATACAGCATTATATTATGCTTGTTAGGATTCTGGCTCCTTGAGGAGCTTGTATACCCTTACTCAGTTCCTTCTGACCTTCAAAAAGCACTGAAGATGCTCAGAGTCCTTTCTGGGACAGACTCTCCCAGGATGAGAGGGGAATACCCATAAGTCCTCTGCAAGGGTAGTGTCACCTTCCTATGCGAAAACAACCCTTGGAACAAATTCAATTTTTTACAGTCAGTAGCTGAAATGCTATGTCTCATGGAAAACTATAGATCCTCCAGTGTTATTAATATCTTACCTTTGGGACATACACAGGTTGACCTCTATTCCCAAAATGTATCTTTGAGCGCTGGAAGTATTTTGTAAAGAATATAAGGCAAATATCTTTGCACAAAGATTATTACATTTGATGGAAGAAGGATAATTCAGACATTCAAAATAATTTCCAGAGGTAGGTGCACTTTGTAGTGTCAAAACATTGAAGTTCTTGATGCTTAACAAGATAGTGACAAATTTCATGGCCACTGACCTCTGTTTCTGGAAGAAGCTACTGATATCTTATATCTGTCTTTCTAATTTTTTTTTCTCCTGCTGCCCAGTGTTAAAATGCACCAGTCTTTCAAAAGTTCGTTCAACATCAGATCTCTTCAAAGATTTCTCAGGCTGGTAACCCAAAATAGGAACCCTGGGCATGCTAAAAATACACGATGCATTGCAAGCATATTTAGAAGTCAAATGTGAGTTGAAAACAGGATGTGCATTGAGATTTCTGCCATATGACACCAGAGACTTTATTGCAGTAGCAGTGCTGGAGTAGCCCTTCCTCTGTAGTTTCCGTCCAGTGTATGTGCGCGTGCAAAAAGCACTGCATGCTGCACCAGTGGCGGTTTCTCTGTGGGTGGAAGTGCTGTTTGCTTGCATGTGCTGCGTTAGATGATGCAATTGCTGCTTTACTGCCTTTTCGCTGCAGAGGCGCTGCATGTGGTGCTCTGGAAAGCAGCCCTGTGCCAGTGGGAAGGCTCAAACACCCAACAAAATTGCAAAGCTGACAAGGAAGAGGGAAATTTTCTTAGGGACCTAGTAGAGTCTGAATGGAGTTGATACAACTCAAGATGTCACTGAAAGTTGCTGGACTGGGCTATGGGCTGGGATTTTTCTCTGCAATGCTCAAAAACTCTGTTCTCACCTTCCTATCTGTGGCTATTCCAGGGTCAGTGGGGTTGCTGTGCATCTAGAAAGAATATTTGCCTTCCACCTGGGCATCAGATATAGAAAGGGAGTAGCTAGCATATCTAATGCTTCGGGACATAAGAGCAAATGCTTCCCCTGTAGGATCAGCAGCCAGAGCTCCCTCAAATGGAAGGCAGTTTTCCATGAACATGTAAGCCTAGAATACTCAGATTGCAGCAAAATGCAGAATTGTGACTATGGAAAAGAAAAGAATATACAAACTAAATGCTACGGCATTTTGAAGCAAAGCCCTGAGCTATCAATGATTTGTTCTGTGCCAAGGATGTGGTATTTGCTGTATCTGGCATGTGCAGTTCCCCAGAAAATATGAAACATGGCTCTCTTTCTTTTCCCCATTTTTCATTTTTTCAGTGTATCACACAGATACGCTTTGAATCCAGCCTCTCTAACAACAGGGACAGTGGAAAGAGGGGTTATTTTTTTTTTTTTCAAAAATATGATATTTACACTGATTGGAAAGGGCTAGATCAAGCTCTGCTAAGGGGAGAAATGACCCAAAGTATGGCAGGGTTAATAACTAGAAAGCTTTAAAGTCAAGAACACCTTGTTCTGCAAGATTTGGTGGTGCTGCAGGTGGGTGGTATGTGTGGAAAGTATGAAAGGTGACAGCTGGACAGTAAATTCATGCAGCTGAGGAGTTTCTTTGTTTTATGCTTGAATAGCATTTGGCTCAGTGGCATTTTGGTGTGTGACTGGACTCATCATACAAATAAATGGACTGTTTTCTTTTTGGCCCTGAAGGGAACAGGCATGTGTTTGTGCTGCATATATTATCTGAGCAGATTCAGACCCAGCATCACACTGTCACATCCAGGACAACTTCAGGTCAGAGCAGGGTTTCAACCAGCTCCTTCCAAGTTGTTTTTGGTGGCTTTGTGATCTAGCTGTGTTTTGATGCCCAAGGACACAGGAGCCAGCTGGGAAAGGTCCTCATCCACAGCCTCTCAAAATCTATTTTCATGGGCTTCAGTGATATTTGAATTAAGGTTTTTAGGCTGAAGTTCCCATCACTTGGTGCCAGTAATTGGGTCAGTTACTCCAAAGTGTTCAGCACTTATGATTCTTGTAAGAGCCTTCATAGTCATATTTTCCAGAGAGCCCAAAGACCTGTTATGTTTAAGCTATAGAAAGACCAGTCACAAATGTGCTGTTTGCATCTGGGGGATGCAGCATTCTTAATTGTTCATCCTCCACATATGCTCCAGAAAATATTGATAATGATAAAATGTTCTGTGGGACTGATAAATACTGCTTTCACATACACAGCTTCAATAAATCTGATACGTTTCTCAGGAGAGGAGAAACAATTACAGTAGTTACATATACTGAATTTTCTTTCCTCCTTCCTACCTGTTTGCTGTTAATAAACAGAAAGCTACCAATTTCCTTTGCAAGCTGGCATGCCAGAAATTAATGGAGTAAATGCACATGCTGTTTTACTTTGCCAGAGACTGGCTTATACAACAGATTTTTACTCTGTAAGACAGATTTTGCTGTATTTGTGCTTTTTTCATCTTCCCCTGAGGAGTATTAACTCAAAGCAATCACAAGACACCCAACCTTGCCTGCTGCTTCTTGAACTGCTGTATCCTCTTCTTTGCTTCTTGCTTCTCGCTTCTCTATTTGAAGCTTTTTAATTATTTTTTTTCTTGATGAGGAAACAGCAGCAACCAAAAAACATAAAAGGCATCTCCTTTCCTAAAATAATAACTATTTGATGTGAGAAAACAAACACGTAGAACATTTCTGTTCACATAGGATTTACTTTCACCAACTGTGTTCTTTCTACCCAAATGAAGATAGGTAGAGTGCTCTGTGAAGTACAGTATTGGAGAAGGAAGACGTGTACACGCTTGGAAAATGCTGAGCTGCTTGTGAAGCTGTAGACACTGCATGTTTATGACTTGGATTTCTAAGCAAGCTCCAGAGCTTGAACGGATTACAGTGATATTTTAACAAGGCTGCTGGCATCCATCACCAGCTTTCACTTACTGAGAAAGCTAAAAGATGGAAGAATGTAATTATTTCCACATAAGCTAAGTGCTAGTGGCTGATTCTCATGAGAACTTTGATGCTTTAAACTTATTCATCTTCTGAAGGCAAATAGGTAAGTCTCACAGGCTTCTCTTCAAGTGCTGGTTTTGGTGAGGGAGCAGGGGCTTGCAGGGGACCGGTGTCGAAGGGAAACATGTTCGATACAAAGGCAAACTATTTGTCTCTTGATTTTAAACATGCAGTATTGCACATCGTTGTTTTCTGTCTGTCAGGTTACAAATCCGTTACCTATACAATAGCTATTATTTCTTTCCATAGCCAAGATATGAATCGCACTACAAATTAATCCCTAACTTTTATACATTTAATACTGTTGGAAGAGAATGTGTGTATCAATCATCTGTGCATACTGAAATGTCCATTTCTAAATCTCTTTCAGTCTTCCTATAATTACTTCTAGATTGATTAGTCTGATTAAAATAATTTTATTTCATATGAAAAATGAAATAATATGTATAGGATTGTGCTTTCTAAAGATGATTTTTGTTGAACAGTTTTTCTCTGAAAACAGGATTTCCTGAACTGAGATCTTTGGGCAGCTTACTTTTCAGATGAGGTCTGCATTATTATAGAAATACTGTGGTAAACTAGGGGTTTCCTAGCTTGCAAATGGGAATCTAACAGCATCAAAAATAGATATTTCTTTCCCTTTCACCCTTGAAAGAATACTTATTCTCTTTGAGTAATGGCACTGCTGCGCCTCTAGAGGTGAGGCTTCTTATTTGAAGACTTTTAACATAAAAGCCCTTATTACCATTTAGAAAAAAAAAACAACAAACATTTGACCATAAATAGGTTTTGTCTTAATTAAGTTTTTTTGTGTCCTCTGAGAACATTTGCTACCTTATATATTATTAGTATTGAAGGGCAAAAATTTTACACAAATCTCTAAGATTTTTGTTTACAAGAATGACTGTCAGAGAAGGAAGTATTTTGAATTAAAAATAAATATTAATACTTCTTGTTTGCTTGTTTTAAAATATGGTTGTTTACAGAAAGAATTAATTTAAGCTCCATTTCCAATCTGGCTATGATAATTGAAACAAATCCTGCTGGCAGACACAATTATAAATAAACTTCTAAGAATAATTAGAAGTGTAATTAACAGAAGACTGAGTTATTATCACTTTCTCCTCCATGTAATAATTCTGCATAAAAACATGAGAAATGGCTCTCATTAAAATCTCACAGCAGAGAAATCCACAGAAGGGAGTGAGACATTAAAACAAAGCATTCAAGATGTGCAAATACTGTGATTAATTAATTAAACAGACACCAGCTCCAAGGAAAAGCCTGAAAGCAATTGGGATATTTAAGAAATAGATATATCATAAAGAGTTAACAGGTTCAGGCTGGTTTTGATTTGTCTAATTTTGCTGGGTTCTTTTTTTAAGAGGCAATAGCTCAGAGTACTTTGTGGATCTATATTTGTGTATTTTGCTGGTATCATTTAGCTCTGTGGAATCCTTCTGATTACCAGGACCTTATTCATCAGTAAAGCTTTCAAAATACCAATCAATAGAGTGACTATTTAGGAAGGACTTAAAAGACCCTGGCAGAGGATTGCTGATAGAGATTTTTCCCCCACCAGCTAAGGGGCATTCTCTGTTAAACTTGAGAGACTTTCTGAGCTGTTCCCAGTGACTTTCACCAGAAAGATGCTTACAAAGACACCTCTGCTAGTGACAAAAAGAAAACCAAACCAGCTGCCAAGTCTTTTGTGAAGCAAAGAATGAACAGGCATTTGAGTGGTTTTACCGGTCAGAATACTGGTATTCTGCAGATCAGCTGTATTCAGAATAGAAATGCCAGCAGTTACAAATCTGGCTTCTGTCAAATTCCTCAAGGTGCATTTATTCAAATACTATGCATTATCATGACAACACCCATGCTGTATATTTTGGAGTGTTGAATAATGTTTAGGACTACTTTGGCTGCTATGCAATATTAATTCTGGCAACATCCTGTGTAGTAATTAAGAGGTTTAGGTGTGAAACATATAAATATTCAGGTTATGTTACTTTTCTTAATGCTTAGAAGTTAACCCATGGAAGGAAACCTCCACCTCTTTTACTAAAGGAAAAAAAAAATGAACCCAAACAAATAATAAAAGAGAGAAGAAAGGGGAAAAAAGAAAAAAAAAAGAGGAGGGAGAGAGAGAGAAATTTTTGTTCTATGGTATTAAATAGTAATGTCATGTAATACACACCCAAGAGCTCAACAGAACTGTGTAGGACTAATTTAGCCCATGTCTGTCTAATCCTTCATTAGCATACTATTATTTTTTTGCCCAGTGGGTATACTGCCTGTTGAGAAATAATGTGAAGATTTATTCAGCAGTAATAACTGTTGCTGCTTGGGAGCTTTTTTTGCCACGTGTGAACATGCTTATCTAGAAAAGAATTTCAGGCAGATGATCACCCTTGGGATTCAATGAATTCATGCATTGCATGTCCTATCTTAATACATGGCTGTACAGCAAGATTACTGTTTTTCTAATGAGATTCCACTTTGAACACAGACACTGCAAACACATCATCGCCTCTCAGAAAACAGTACTTGTCTTCTGGAGTGGTTTGATGTAAGCACAGAGCTAGTCCATTTCAGCAGCATTAGAGGGGCAAATCTGCCTCTGGTGCAACAGGCTAAGCAGTTTCTGTCTGAGACTGGAGGAGTCTCCTAAGAACACAGCTCAGTCATCTTCCCATAAAAATCAGGGAGCATTTTTCTGCGTATTTCAGAGGATTAGGATAAAACTCTCTGTTTTGAAATCTAACTTGTATTCAATATCAATGACTTCCCCCAAAAAATATAACTGCCACTGCATATTGCATATACAAAATGGAAGTCTAGGTCAAGATACCAATTTTTAAATGGGTTGAAATAATTCATTTGTATTTCATTTGTATCCTAAGAAGTTTATTTCAAAACAGGTTTTCTTTTTCTAAAGAAGAAAAGATGCTTAGTGTATATATTTTCTGCAGTGAAAATGGCTGTGCTTCTAGCCAGGTAGTCACATTTTTGTACATACATTTTTGATACAGCTGTATTGAAATGCTATTTTTAGTGCTAGGATGATGTAAGGAAGCAGTGCTGTATTGCTGGTACATAACAAATTTAAACTTAAGCTATCTCTTCAATGAACAAAAAATTAGTACTGCAATAGATTGTACTGGCTACACTGATGTAAATTAAGGGTAATTTCATTGAAATCAGTGAATGTAAGAGGTTTCCTTTTCCATAAATGAAATACAAGTCAGATCCACTAATATTTGTTTCAGACTAACTTGTGAAAGTATAAACAAACCCAACCATTATCAAACACAAGCTGTAACCTTTTATCATTCTTTAGTCAGTTGGCAGTTAAATTGTAGTAAAGCAGCATTTATTTAGAAAGAAAGAGAATAACAAATCTTAAATGTTTTTCATTTTACTGACTTTACTTACCATTTACTTACCATGTACTATTTTCTTAGTGTAGCAAGTTTTTGACAACTATGGTATCCTCGTCTGATTTGCATTGATGGAAACCAGAAAAGAAAGAGACCAGTTGGCATATAGGGATGCTAAATATTCTGCAGATAGATGGAACTATGTGTGCATCCTCTGTCATGCTTTGGATATTTTTTTTTGAACAAAGGTCTATTTCTTATGGTTAGATTTGTCAATTAATTGCTGACGATCTGGAAACGCACTCGCTGAGGCTCAGACTCTCCTGCATGTATTATGGCATTTAAACTAAAAAGGCAAGAAATCAATTCAGTTGTTTGTGCTATAATTGACTAAATAGCAAATGTGACACAGGATATTGAAAGGTCAAAATGAGGAACATACCCAGAACACTTCCTTGCAAATAATTTTCACAAGTTTTAATCAAAATTTGGTTAATAATTGAATTACACCTTTAATTTCATATGTTAAATAATTTTCATGATCTGGGCACACCTTTCTATTTCTAATTAAATTACTGTATCCTTTACATACAATACTGCATTTAAAAATCTAATTCACTTCTCAAATCACAGGTACTGGAAAAAATGCAGCTTGCAAGGAATTAAGTGATGGTCTTTATATTATTAAGCTGTGATTGTGATGAAGACTAATGTTTTGGGTAGCAAGCTGTTTCATCTGCTTTTAGTGTCTGGACCATGCTGTGGCAGGCAGCTGGGGCAGCTGGGGAGGAGGTTTCCCGTGTCACTTGATGTCCTCTGCACTGTGCTGTGGGAAGGCACCTGCTGCTGACAGGCACCGAAGAAGTGGTCTGAGCACACAAGGAGCAAGGCTGGTGCACCTCTGCTTCCAGCTCTCTGGTCTTCCCTGCTCCTGACTTGCAGGGGGATTCCTGAGAGATTTTTCTGCTTCAAATTCTTAAATGTCTGACAGTCTGTGCCCGTATCTTCCAAGTCGCCGGGGGCCTCTGCTTTGCTTCAGGTTAGAGGAGAGCAATTGCCCAGCACAGTAAGGAGCCCATCCACCCTGCTTGCCCTCTGTCCCTGCAGCACAGGCATCCACTCATCCAGAGAAAGGCGCTGTTTCCCTGGCTCGGCCACCACTTCGTGCTTGCTGCAGCACCCACTTGCCTTTTTCAAATGCCATCTTTCCACTTGGCCCTTACGTACACTCTGGACTAGAACATATTGGCAGAAGTGTCTTTTTTCTTCCCATTTGTCTCCCTGGGGACTTTCTCTCACTATCAGGTCCTGGCAATACAGTCTAAGATCAGAAATCGGCTTTTGCCCAAGCTGATGCCATGGCCTGTTTCATGTCCCTGTCATTTTGGTGCCCAAGGTCCTATAGTAGGGGGCACCAAGGAGGGTGCTGCCAGGTTTTAATGGTTCACCAGCTGTACCATCCCCTCAGGGAATGGGTCCTAGCTTGCTCTGGTCCTTAGGCTCATAGGACACGTATTTTCTCAAAGAGGATAATGCTACTACTGAAAGGATATAAAAGTGGGAAGAGAAAAGATACATAGAAAATGGAATAGGAATAGAACATATGCATTAGGCAGCCTTTTCAGTGAATAATAAAAAGCATTTATATGAGATTAAATTCAAGTCTTGTGTAAGTGAAAGGAAGATACTGTACTTGCTTTCTGTAAGAGACCGAATTTTATCTAAGCAGCTTTGCATTCTCTAAAAAAAGGTTAAAAAGTTGCACAAATGTTGACATCTCCAAACCTACCTCTCCTAAATTTTTTTAATAATCTGATAGCTCCTTCTTACATGCTAGTTTGCTTTCATTTTGAAATCACCTGTTGTTGACTTGCTTTCTTTCTATGGTTGTTTTGTTTTATTGTTTTGCCCTTCAACTGCCTTTCCCTAAGACTTCTAATGGTATTTTCTCCGCTACAGAGAACTTCAACAGTGTTTGGTATTCTGCCTTGTAAAAATAAAGTACAAAACAAAGCACATTAAAATATTAATACTTTGTTGTCACACTTTTTAAAGATTGTACTGCTGGGGATAAAAACACGCACTAGCATGAACGTAAAGGAGTAATAGTGGAAAGGTAAAACAACTACAACTTATCATGCTGAAAGAAATCTTTCTTTACTATGTGTATGGTGAAATACATTCATATAGACTTAATAATTCCTTTGCAAGAATTTGTGAAATCTCTCCACCTCTGTTCCCTTAGTCTAAATGTTCCCATATTTCTCTGGATGTTGTACTTGGAGGATTAGGAATTCCGGTATATGCTCATATCAATAAACATATTGGATGAACTGAATATGTTCTGCAATCTGTTTCATACAGCAGCTCTGCTAACAGGATCTAATGGTTCTTCCTGAGCTTTGAATATATGTGAAGCATCTAGCTTTGCTAAGAAAATGAGGCTAAACTGTAGATCTTTCTTTATAAAGCATGAAAGCAGAGTGTGGTGCAGCTAAGCTGCTGTCAGAAATGTTACTCTCTTCCTTAGGATAACCTGTCCCCTTTTCACGAAGACCTGGTCTTTGCCATTTAGATAGTGCTGACTAGATATAGGTTGGAGTTTTTCAAGGGGAGAATTAGATAATTCTGCTGTGTGACTGCAAGCTAAAGCAGTTCTCAGGGCCTCGCCCTTTAACTTATCCTATCACTATAACAGAATAAAGAGCTGATCTAGCTCAGATCTTTGACAGTAATCATGCGTGAGCAGTTTGGCCAAGATCTAGTGCTGTTACTGCCAGGTCATGGGGAGAGAAATCTTGAGGTCTTTTCATTTCTTACATCTTACCTGTGCAACAGAAAGACAGCTTAGTCAGTGCTGAACAAATGCCATGATCTGACTAAGGATTTATACACCACAAGAGAAATGTCTTGTTTCAGACACTGTGGTGTTTTGGGGGGTTCTTTCAGACTTTAGAGCCACAGAAGTCAGTGGAAGCTCTGCCACAAATTGCAGGGGTCAGGCACCACTCAGGGTCCATCCCCTTGGCATCAACACTGCAGAAATCCTCTGTGTTGCTGCTACTGGGCCATCAGTCGTGGCACTCTAGGAGAAACCCATTTGAGCCAGCTCCAGTTAGTCAGTTATCCCATCTCTTTTGTGCACCAAAACTTAATGGCCTCTTTGCTGCTTCACTCTTCCATGGAACTTAAATGTATCAGTTAAAGCAATTATAGGGTTTTGTCAGAGAGATACATTTTGCAGTCTCAAAAACAAAGTGTCAAAGATACCTAGGAAATTCCTCTGCATGGTGGTTCTGGTTTAGAGTGCACCCTTTCAGCCAGACAAGGGTCTGCTCTGTCTGAAGTTCAACATAATAAAGAGGTCAGGAATAAGCAATAGTTACTGTTATTGCAGGGACATAGCTTAAGTGGTCGCATGTTCAATTAGAAACTCACATAGGATGGGAGCAAATGGCATGAAGCTGTGCCAGATGAGGTTTAGAATGGATATTAGGAAGAATATTAGAAAGTGTGATTGGGCACTGGAAGAGGCTCCCCAGAAAAGTGGTCACAGCATCAGCCTGACAGAATTCAAGAAACATTTGGGCAAGGTTCTCAGGCACATGGTGGGATTCTTGGGGATGTCCTGTGCAGGGCCAGGATCCCTGTGGCTCCCTTCCTATTCAGGATATTTTATGTTTCTGTGATAACTGTGTGACTTGTCGTTTTAACATCTTGCAGATGGTCTTTGCTTTTCAGAAGGCGGCTGCACCACCCTGATTCACCTACCTGTCGACATAGCTGGTTGGGTTTCCTGTGGCTACCAGCCCTGCTGGCCCAGGCACCGCAAGCAGGGTGGCAGAGGGACGTTGCTGTCAGTGTGAAGCGGGGTTGCTCTCCCGAGTCCTGCCAGTGCAGCGCAGGCTGGGGGAGCATCCCACCTCTTCTCCTTGCTGCACTACTGGGGGCTTCTTCCTCTTTCTTCCGAAGCTTCCCTGCAGGGCAGCTAAGGACACCCGGGTAGGGTGACTGATCCCGGGAGGAGGAAAGAGGCGGAGGAGACCATCCCCTCTCTCCGCTGCTGCTGCTAAAGCTGTGCTGGAACCGGAGCCGTCGATGTGGCTCCCCAGAGTTAGTTGCTCAGCAACCAGGATCAATTAATATGCTTTGCAGAAAGTGCAGGGGAAGCCCGAGCTGCTGTCAGCGAGCAGGCAGGAGGCTGAGGGTGACTCAGGATCCCGCTCCTGCCTGACACCCATTTGGTCCCACCCCATCTTCTCCAAACACTTCGTTAGCCACCTTTCATTTCCCCTTTTTCCTTCCCTAAGGTACTTAATGCGTGTGTCCCCAAATTCCTCAGGCAAAGTACCTCGTTGCTCAAGAAGCCTCCTGCTTCAAGGGTTTTGCTTTTAGATCTGATTTGTATTTTTGGGTTATTTGTCTCCAACACTTTTCTAGAAATTCTAATATTCATGTTCTTTGGGAAGGGAAAGGGATAGGTGGTGTTTTTGTCAGTTGGTTTTAAAGATGTCTCAGGATGAAAAGGGTTGTTTGGTAGTACACAGCTGAGCAGCAGCAATGAAAATGCATCATGTGTAAATTGGGAAAGTTTTTGCCTCTTCCTTTGTTACAAATTATCAGCACTGCATATAGGAAAGAGGTAGTACTGATTGTTGTGAAACACCTAGAAAATAGAGTAAATGAGGGAGTGTTGTGGGATTTTTGTATCTTCTCCTTTTCAGTATAGTAATTTCAGGGCTTTGGTAAGGTATTATTTTCTTTTTTTCTTTCTTTCTTTGATTTTCTTTGGAGTCCCTCTGATGACACCACGAATCTGGGAATGAAGAACTTCTTAGAGCTGATTGAAAATGGCATTGCGGAGCTGAAACTTAACTGGAGGAAATATATCTCCTGAAGAAGAAAATATAATGCACTGTAAGGATCTGTCTTCTGGTGAAAAATTCAAGCCTAGAGAAAACTTGTCCGCTTTGTTAGGAAGAATGGGTTGGACAATTTTCTTCAATTCCGAAGGATATCTGAATGCCATGCTGAGCTTAATCTCTGCAGCATGCTCTGTGCTTCTCATCTCTTCCTGATGCACTGCGTGGTAAGGCCTTTTTCCTTCCTTTTAATAATAACCATCTTTCTGATATGGTGGGAGGTATAAAATAATAGCAATAGTGAAATGAAAATTGAAAAAATGTAGAAGGGTAACAAAGAATGTTTGTTTGCATGGTTGCTTTCAGGAGCAAGTGTCCTGATTACTGCAGCAGCTTTGTAAGATAATTTCTGTCTTTCTCCCTCGCTTTGTGACAGTGTGTGTGTGCATGTGTGTGTTTGTGCACACCTGCGCTGTCATTTGCACTTGGACTGGAACATCTGCAGCTGGAACATCTGCAGAAATATGTGCTGTACGTATTTCCGTGCTAAAGAGGATGTTTAGGAATTCGCTTTGACATTTCTCTCTCTTTTTCCCTCCCTCCCTCCATTCCCCTCCTCCTGCCTTCTCTTTCTCTTGCTCTGTCTGTTTCTCTGGGGTCGTGGTTCTATACCTTCCCTGCACCTTAGCTGTGCACTGACTACTAGAAGGCAAAAATGGGAGGTAAAAGAAATCCTAGATCAATGCAAGAATGGTCCTGAATGATATTATTTTAGTAAATGAAAGCTACAGAAAGGTTTTGAATGTCTGCAATACTGGCAGGTACAAAAGATTTATTCTATTTTGTTTCCATGGGAAACAACTATCAAGTGCAGACTTGGACGCTGTGTTTTAGAAACAGTGGGAGACAGATTCTCTTACACTTCAGAAAGCTGAAAATGACTAGTATGAATTACTATCCAGGTCATAAAATAAACAAATCCAGTATGAGATGTTCTCATACCAAGTAATTTTTGCTATGTATTAGAGGAGTGTTGAGAATTATTAGAAATATCTTCAGTGGGCATTGCAAGATATTTTTTGTTAACAGCTGTAACGTGGTTTCGTCTTCGTGGATGAAGGGTGCTAGGGGAGTGCAAGGAGATGTTATTAACTACCTGACTTACAAGTACTTCAGGTCGTTGTCAAGAAATTGCCAAGCAGATCAGGTATTGCACAATAAATGTACTGAGTTGGAAGAACAGGTTTCTTTTCCAGAAAGACTGGTTTATTTGGGTCTCTGTTTCAGAAACTGGGGTAGAACTAAAAGGTGATATACTGACAATGTGAAACATACGTATTTTCTTACACATCCTGGTTGATCACTGAGTTTGCGAGAGGAAAAGTTGAGTGGTTCTTGAGCAAACTATGGTAAGGACCTGCCTCCACTTTGAGGGCAAACCCTTGGGAATCTGACTGCTTTTGATGGAGCTGGAAAAATATCAGGAGCAGGTTTGTGTGGCAGCTGCCATGGACTGTGCAGCTGAGTATGGAGATGACAGGCTCCTGGCAGTGGGTTTTCAGGGTGGGAAGGATGCATAAAGCCAAAGCACAAAAGCCAGACCACAGCAGGACTTATGAACAAGAATCAGAGCTTGAATACTATTCAAAAGGCGTAATTTTGTGGTAGTTCCCAATAAACCTCCTCCTTGTGTTATGAAGGACTTCATAAGGCAGTTTTTAAAGAGAGAGTAGTAATGCAACTTCTTCAAATCACTGCAGCAGGAGGAAGCACAGATGAAAAAACACATTGTAGTGTGACAATATTTCAGTAGGGTTCAGAGAAATCAGCCTTGATTTTAGGAGTGAAGGTTCAAAACATGTATACCTGTGCATTGAAGCAGAATTTTTGTATATTTTACTATCTAAAATGTGTGACTAGTGCAAGAACCAATAAGCAAAACTGAGGAAGGACAACACAAGCCATAAATGTCATCTTCACTGCCAGAATCTCTTACTTGTGGAAGCCATCCCCTCAACTCTCTATGTGAACAAGGACTGCATCCTAAATTCAAGTTGCCCATTGCAAACTTTTCCTCACATCAGCAGTCCTATGTCAATCAGTGGGACAACTTGCATGAATGTTATTATTTAATGCCAGCTGGCAACTAAACACTGCAGGGCTGATCACTCACTCCCCCCTGCTGGGATGGGAGAGAGAACCAGAAAAGTAGAAGTGAGAAAACTCATGGGTGACACAAAGACTGATTAACAGGTAATGCAAAAGCCACACCCACTCAAGCAAAGCAAAACAAGGAATTCATTCACCACTTCCCTTGGGCAGGCAGGTGTTCAGCCATCTCTGGGAAAGCCAGGCTCCACTGTGTGTAACAGTTACTTGGGAAGAAAATGCCATAATTCTGAACATTCCTTCTCTCCTTTTCTTTTGTCTTTCCCCTATTTTATATGCTGTTTTACATGTTTTATATGACACCATATAGTACAGAATATCTGTTGGGTCTGTTGGGGTCAGCTGTTCCAACTGTGTTCCCGCCCAATTCCTTGTGCCCCCCCAGCCCACTCCCTGGTGGGGTGGGATGAGACGCACCAAAGGCCTTGACGCTGTGGAAGCTCTGCTCAGCAAGAGCTAAAACATTTCTGTATTGTAAATACTGTTTCTAGCACCAAACATAGCCTCAAACTAATTACTAGAAAGAAAATTAACTCTATCCCAGCTAAACCCAGCACTTTCTCTATTCCTTATATACCATTTACATCATGCTCAGGTCCCACACTGTCAAGTACATCCTCATTAATCAATCCCCCTTCCCATATTTATTTATAACATGCAGATATCATTCCCTTAGTCTATGGACCACCCTTGTAAAATGTCTAGAAATGTTCAAAAAATGTCCATTGAGTTCATTTATTCCATGACTTTGGGCTGCATCTCTTACTGTGGTCACTCAGAACAGGAGAGGTCAAAACTAGCACAGTGAGTAAGAACTACTCATGTGAATAAATTCTGAAGGATTTTGTAAGACCAGGCTCTTTGATTGTCATGGCAACAGATTTATTAGGCTTCAGGCATAATTTGGATTTCCCTTCTAAACAAATTAATTTTTCTTTTTACCTATGCGAATCTTTTGCCTTGTAATTAGAGCAAGAAAAATAGGTTAATTACATTCTTAAAGTTCATGCAACTGTACAGATACATTGTTAGTGAAAATGATCAGAGTATACAAAAATTTACCTTTGTTAGTGGCCTCCGAATCGAAGCGAAGTGTATTCTTATTGGAATCATTCATTGCCTTATTATTTTTCTGACAGTATTAACATTGCTACTAGGTATTGTCAGTTTTTCCAGGAACCCATTCTGGGTTCATTTGAAACATCACTGATCTTACAAAATACTCACTCTTATTAGGTTTAAGGATACTTACCCAGCATTTTACTACATTAAATATCTTCATTTTTTAGTTAATACATGATGTTTACCTCTTTAGTTGATCCAGGAACATTTATCTTTATGGTTTAGAAACACAATATGAAATCATAATTTTAGTAAACTTCCTACAGAATATAGGTATATATCAAAATAGGAAGGATAAAATCACCTGGATTTTATTTCGCTGTGCAATTTTGCATGCTTATAAATGTCTGTATTATTAGGGTATCTATTACATAACAAGCAATATTTAATTAATTGTCATTTGTAAAGAATAGTTCTTTTTTGCATAGGATTTTTTTTTCCACAAGGTTATGCATTATGGTAGAAAGAAAAATATTACAAAAAGCAAGCATAGTAGCTTAATGTGTATCCAGTACACTAATGGAGTAATAGGTTCATTTGTTTATTTTATCCCTATAATAACATAGCGAGAACAGCAGATTCTCTTCTAAAGAGTGTGCTATTTTGAGAGGGAAGGGTTTGCATGATACAGGGTGTTCATTGTCTTTAGCATACATTTCTGTCAATGATTTGCTGTGACTTAAGACTCTTTAGTGACATTTTAAATAATTTAAAAACTTGCACAACAGCTGCATTTGGCTTTCTCTGTCAATTCTAAAGCAAGTAAAATTAGTAATTTCCTTTTCTTTTAAGATACTAATCAATAAAGGTTTGATGCTGCAAACACCTGTATTTCATTTCAGTCCATTGAACTGTTTCTTTATATAAACAATGTGAATTAAAGCTTGAACCATCTGCATTGTCAGGGAAGTTATACTGAGCAGTGGAAATATTTTCCACACCTGCAGCAACTATTTCTAGTCGAGAAAAATGTGGCACATAAGCAGTTCCTGTACTCAGAATGCCTTGAGCTCTCCTGATTCAAGATCCAGCAGAAACCTGATTTTTGAAAGGCCTGCAAAAAATCCAAAACAAAGCCCAAATGAATCTTAAAGTTTTGTTGTTTAAGTGTAAATCTCCACAGAAAGAATATTTCTTGGTCAAATAATTTCTGTAGATCAGCATCTGTGTTTTTCATAAACCAAGATAAAAAAATTGAAATGTTTTTGAAAAATGAAAGGTTCTAAAAATCAGTATTTTTGGAAACACTGATCAGACTTCCATTTTAATCAGACTTCCATTTGCTACAAGAAATTGTACTGTTATCTATTTATCTGTTTTTCTCAGTGAAATTTTGCAACTTTTTTTTTTTAACAGTGAAGTGTTTTGTGGTGAATTTTTTCACTAGATCTTTTATAGCTGTCCCAATATTTGTTGGCTCTCACAAGTCAGTTCTTTAACTAGAAGCTTTCTGAAGGGTCATCTTTAGCATTACATATTGCATAGCCTCATGTTATTGATACTGAGCAGCAGTTCTCACCAGGTCTGTGGTAGAACAGAATCTCTGATGGCGATTCCCTCCTTTAATTCTTCTTCTGTCTTCAACGAAAAACAGGCCTCTATTTTTCTAAGTTTTAAAATTCCCAGAAGTAGTACTTTTTACTACAAAAACCTTCAAGAGGCCTTCAAAAGGCATGCAGGCAAGGAGTAGAATTAATCGAGTACTAATATCCTTATTAAATAGATAAGGAACTGAGGAACAAAGAAACTGCCCAAAGCTATACTGGCAAGGGAAGAGTTCGGAATTGAACCCAAATGTCCTTATTCTCAGTTCATCACTGTCCCTACAAGGTTGCTCTTCATTTTGTTGATTTTTTTGCCTAATGACTTGCATTTGGACTTTTAAGTTAATACTAGCTGAAGTATCAAATGTGAAAGGGAATTACTGATGCGTACTTCCTTTCCGGTCTGACACAGTTGTCCTAAAAATTCTTTTTTCTCTCCTGAGCCATTCTTTTTGAATGTAACCATTAATTATGTAATTGCTTTTCTACACAGGGGAAGTAGATCCTGTATTAAACAGAAAATTACTACATAGAAATATCCTAAACATGCCATACAGATTCTGGGGGATGTACATATGTACCTGATTATGCTGTCAGATTTTAGGGACAGCTGTGGGGCTGTGTAATGGTTTTGAAGGCTCTCGGTAACTTAGTCAAATTTCAACACAGAAAAAAAATCCAGTTAAAACATAACAAGACTGATGATTTGCTATCTAGGATTCACACAGGTCATTATGAATCCAGCACTTGTGGGGAAAAGAGGTGAAAGAGAGAATATAAGACCTAAGAGGGATTCTTATTAACTCTGGTATGCCTCCTCTGTCCGAGGTAATCTTTCAGTTTTGTATCCTCTTTATGAAAAAGAAAAATATGGTTTGTATAGAAAGTACTTAGCTGCTAAAATTACATCTGAAGTTCGGGAAAAGAAATCTGACTTGTCATCTTAATACAAATTCAGGAAAATTTTGTACACGTCAAGAAGGAAAAATAGCTTTTTGCAAATGTGCCAGAGTTCTGGAATCAGTTCCAAATTCCAGCAGAATATCCCAGAAGCTTAAGTGGCGTCTGCCTTACTTTGTGCAGCTCCAGGTGTTCCATGCCTCTGGATGCTGACAAGTACAATACTTACCCAATTACCCAACGACATATTAATGTAGAAGAATATGAAAGTCTGATTAAAAACAGTACTTTACTGGAAATCTCATCTCACTTTGGTTTTATTCCTGAGAAGTGTTAAGAAGAGAACTAAAAATGGACCCTACTGCACCAAGTATGCTCTTTTTTTTTTTCTGACATTCTTTTATTTTTACTGGCTTATAATGGAAAAATGTTAGAAAGGAATGCTTTTGTCAATACATACTCCATTATAGTAAGGAATTACACAACTTGCTTCAAAATAATGTTCTCCACTGCACAGAGCTCAGGGCAGCCAGGAGGATCACCCGCAATCTAATTTCATCCACAGTGGTGGTGCAGAGGGTCATCCTCAGCCTACCTCAGCCTTCCATAATAAACTAGACCTAATGTTACCCGTAAATATCATAAGAGAAGTTCTGAAAGTCTTTTCTAGCTAAGCTGGTAATTTTTTCCCTGGAACCTTGGATATTAGAGTACATAAAGGTGTTTAAGTTCAAACACATGCTGGTGCTTAAGAACTTAACATATCACATGGCCTCTACTTATTTTTTAGATCAGAAGGAGCAAGGGATCCAAATACCTTTGAGGATCTGACCATTTATAATAGATGCCTATTTTCTACAATATTAAGAGTCAGGAAAGTAAATCTAATTATTGTAGTTGGGTAATTACTGAACTTTGACAGGTAAAGTGGTTTTTATTTGACTAAGAAATATTGGAGAACAACTGAAACCCATCAGCATAAATAATGAAAAATAAATAATGAATTTCATTCATTGTAAGAGGCCCAGAAGATATTAATGCAGTCCATATTCTTAACTTCTGACTTCTGAAAATGTGAGGTTAATCATTTCATGCATATGTCTTTAGATACTAAAAAGCAACATTTTCTCGTCCATGTGAAAGAGTGATACATTTGATGAAAAAAATTAGGACTTTATTTTGACACATCCCAAAACCTAGCAATACTGTCTGCAAAGTGAGATATTAATGAACTACTGAGAATGCCAGAAACTTTCCTTTAAGGAAGACAAGTCTAATATTTGAAAACAAAACCATGTAACTTTTTAAATAGGAAAGCTGATGACAAGACTGTCTAAGAGCTGTGTGTTGGAATTCCTTTTTTTAGCTTGCATCTAAACATACCACTGGGTAAAAGGGTTTTTGTTGAGATTTTCACAATAAATGTAACTTTTCACTGAATACAGAAGCACTACAAAATACTTAGCAGGAGAAGGTAGGATTTCGGAAGGGCTTTTAAAGCATTCTTGAAAGTGGCTCTTAAAGGATGATCACAATGGGCCTTAGGGTAGTATTGTTTCTGTGCTGCTGAACACAGTACTTGTCCTCTATATGTATTAATGAAAGCTGGAAAACAAACCTTTCCTATAAGGAGGAGTTTCAGTGGTGTCATATCCATTTGTTTTGGGTTCCTGTGGCCTCATTCCATAGCAAATGTTTTATGTTGCACCAAAATGCTTGGAAGCCTGGCACAGCTGGATGAGTTCTGAAAACACTGCTGTGGAAATGTATGTCAATCTACACTCTACCTGCTCCTCTGGAGCCTTTTTGAAGTATTATTGGCTCAGCATAAAGGTAATGACATCACTGACATTACTTCATGTGATGCTCAGCGTGTTTTAATATGTCATATCACTGGGAACACTGCGACTGTGTATGCACCTCATTGCATGGTTTTAATATCATGAGCACTTTAGAGCGGATTGAGGAAGGGCTTGTCTGTTACTTCTGTTTCTAATTGTTATCCCACAAATTCTGCATCTCTTCCTGTGCTTTCAAAAGGAATTTTAAGGGATCACTGTTCTCTTTCAGTCTAGTTGTTGTCCCCACCCTGAAAACCATGTAATGGATGTTTAATGCTGAAGGGTCCAGAGTATCTGCTCCATTCCTCGCTGAATTTCAATCAACTAGTAAAAGACCACAAATCACATCTGCAGTGTCTCAAAAGAGGAGATAGATCAAAAGCATCACTAAAAAACCCCAAAAAAACGTAAGTCGACCATGTGTAATGGTACAGAGAGAATCCTACAATGCTTTTGCTGAATCTATCTCCAAATCCATTTGTGACCTCTTATCTGGCTTTCAGTAGATATTATAAGCACATGAAGAAGGCACACCAAATGGGCATCACAGGGATTTCAGTATCAGGAACACTAATGTTCCCTACCTCACAAACTCTTCCTACCCTCATCCCTTGGCTGCAGCCTCACATGGAGGTGCAGCATCTGCCCGCAAAAGTGAAGTTGCATGTGAAGAGAAACCTTTCTGAGTCCCTCCAGTTTAAGTATGTGAATAGAGCAATGTGAATATGATGCAAAGAGACAGGATCAATAAGCAATTTCCTTCATAAAACAGAGACCTTCAGTTAAAATCAGTTGAAAATTTTTACCAAGTTACAGCACATGAATTGCTGTATATCTAAAGAATCTGGTGTCCTGTCCTCCTTGCCCACATGTCTCTAGCAGATGCCTGTACAGATTCATCTTCCCTTGTTCCTTTTTGTGTCTATCCCAGTCCATGTGGACACGCATGGCTAAACCCCATGACAGTGCATCTGGGTACATCCATGCATTACATGTGGGTATAAACCAAGATTCTCACCCCTTCAGTGCATACATGCACATGTCCCTCCTGTGAGGGATCACACCTGTGGGATCACACCCTGTCCTGCCTCACCAGGGACCTGATCTCCCAGGCCCCCGTGGCTTACAGACAGCTCCTCAGCCCTCAGTAATACTGCTAAGACCAGACCTCTCAGCTGCAAAAATGATGTGTGACAAATCATGTCTCTCAGGAAATTAAAAAAAACAGGCAGCATGGCCTCATGGGCCACTTTGTCTCTAGGTCTGTGAGCTCTGTCAGTATGATCTTGTGGGCTGTATCCATCACAGATCCTCCCTGCTCCTCAATGCAAAGCCCAAGCTCTGTGCTCAGAATTCAGTTTTCACTCATATGATGACTGCTACTACTTTTATAAAATGATCCCATTGAGATGAGCTGAGATGCTTTGGGTAGCTGTTTGGGTAGGGAAATTGCAACCAGGTAGGACTTTTCCACTTCAGCTGCTTGGTTTGCTTTACGCTTTGGGCGTGAAACGCAGCACTTTGCACATGAACGCGCCCGTGTCCTCAGTGCTGGGGTGAGAGCTACCATCCTGCTTGTGATTGTCACAGCTGGTGTGAACTGAACAGGAGCCAGGATAGAGCACTTAGGAAAATCCCCACAGCCCCAGTTCCCCACAAACATGAGAGGTTGGGCCAAAGCTGCTATATGCTTCACACTTCTTTTTCTCCTCGTCTGGAGGTATGAAGTCCCATCCTCTTTGCTTTTACAAGATGTAAAGATGCTGATCCTCCTGGAAATCAGGTTACAGTCACTGTGGGAGACAGCTTCCAGATCTGTTTGTCAGGGCTACTGAACCTTGCTTGTGTGTCCCAAGGTGAGGATTAATCTGTTAATGTTTGTAAAAAGCTATGTAAATGATCTGTATCATGCTGACAGGTCAAGTACTGCATTGCTCACTGGCTGCTCTTCCTGACAGCTTAAGATACATGCCAAACAATGCCTACCCTGTCAGGCCATGTTCACTGATGTAGTTTGACTGGCTTAACCCTCTCAGGATTTGGACTTACTACTTCTAGCCTCCTGATTGGGTGATAAAGCACAAATATGCAAAGCTGGTGCTTTTCACATAACCTAGAATCCAACACAGACATTGATTTATGCTTGTACAGACCATGGACTCAAAGAATACCTCTTGGATCTATTACAGTACATGTGCAGTTCAGGTCCTGAAGGACACGTGGAAAGCAGTGAGGGCGAGCAGAGCTCTGTGCTGTCCTTGGCTGTGGGCAGGAGGCAGCAGCAGAAGCTGCTTTTGTGACCCACTGGCAGGATTTGGCCCTGCTGCAGCTGCAGGAGCTGCAGAAGCTCCAAATGGCCGCAAGGCTCAGCACAAGCTCATCCGAGAATATGAATCCTACCAAGAGGAGGGTGTGCTTGAAATTTGGGAACCATTTTGTCCTGTGCTTATCGCATAGATTGCAGCTAATATCAGTTATTGAGATCAGCGTCTGACAGGGGTAGATGTTGAAGAAATGATAAGAGAAACAGCCTCTTCTAGAGATTTAAGTTCTGAGTGAATGCAACTCCCATAACTAATTCTGCAAGCACACAGAATGCCGAAAAGATAGTAACTAATTTCACTGGCTGCTTTACTACATACTTGGTCCTAGTTATCAGAATTACATGTGGATTTTTATGTTGATTTTTGATATTAATGATTAATACTTTCATTATCTTTAAAGCCTTTTGCAGAGAGGATCACTTGCCACTGATCTTTATTGATGTTTCTCTGGTTGTAACTGTACTTTTCCTTAACTACCTAAGCTAGAAAGCTGTGCTGCAGCCTGACGTAGGGGCTGTTTTCTATATAAGCTGTTACTAAACAAGAGTAGGACTCACAAGAGAATGGGACTTCCTGTGAATCTTCGTGTTTCATGGTCTTATTCTTTGTGGTTACTGGAGCTGGTAACTTACTAGGTGGGTCATTTTCAGGACTAACACAGGGCTGTAGGGTACATACGCTCACAATTTGGGTGCCCAGGTTACAACAAACTATAGTTTGTTTCTCTCACCGTTGCTCATCTGGGCAACTTTTGATTTCAAAGCCTAATCCAATACCTGGTGGTCAGTGAGAATTGTGCCATTGATTTCTTCCACAGCTGGATCACATCACTGGCTGGTTTCACCTTCACCACTGGTACAAGTTGCTGTGGTAGAAAATACGAATATACCTTGGCTTTGGACTTTGTTTCTTTACTTGAAACTTACTTTCCATTCCTTTCCTGTTTCAGATATTTATCTGCCACATACCTGGGGCTTTCAGCGAATGTTCAGGGCATATTTCTGTGTCTCTGCACAACGCCTTTGCACACACATCTCCACTGGTATGAGAATTGCTGCTCAACAGCTAGGTATCTCCAACATTTAATACACCTCTTGTTTTGTTTCTCTCAATCAGCCTTTTTGTCAGCCACAAAAAGTCCATGAAACTCCAGGCCTTTTATTTTCTAGGAGACTTCTGCTCCCACCTGGCTAGGTGGGGGTTACCTTGGGCGCAATTCTGTGTGCAGCAGTCCTGTAATTGCAGCAGAGAAATAGCTGATGTCAATTATAAGTGACTGCAAGTTGGAAAAGTTGGAACAGGATGAAATTATAAGCCTTATTTGGGAAGTTGTAAGTATCTTGTTTACTGTGCTATTAAAAAAAGGTAAAATTTTAAAGAACAATGAAGACCAATCATCTGTAAATCTTCCTTTGATGCGATGCCTAGTAATATTCTAGTGTTTACAGTTTTGACAGTAAAATGACACAGGAAAAAAATAAAAATTAGCATTTACGAGAAGTCAGGAATGAGAAAACAGAAGGAAGGCAATGGAGATTTGTGCTTACAGAGGGATTATGGCTTTTGACAAAGGGCAATGTGCCGTCTATAAAGCACAGTCATTTTTGCAAATCCCTGTTTTCCTGGCTGGCAATTACTACCTGGCAGCAGTGAGGAAGAGGCAGCCCATACACAGCTTTGACAAGATGGCAATCATGTGCTTTAATAAAATGTTTAGTAGCTCTGCACAACATTGTCCCAGCAGCATATAACTGGGAAGAGAGTGCTAACATGAAGGCAGGACAAAGACACAGTTTCTCAGAGCCAGAACTGTTCATGCTGACCAACTTCCCAACTACAAAGGGTGTCCCTGTGCGCATGAAGGTGCCCTTAGGACCCCAGAGGCCCTGACTCTCCAGTCCCCACCTGGTGTTCTGACCACTCAAACATCCTTCCTGTGACGGGCAACAGCATCCACCAAAATTGTAATTTTAAGTGCAGTGTAGAATAGTTTGTTCTTAACTGGTTGTGCAGTGTACGGAAGGTGGCACGTGTTGGTTAAGCATGGTGTACATGCAGGTACCTATAAGAAAGCTATTCTGTTCTTAAATATTTGCAAATTTCTGCATGTGGTGAAGTGTTGTGGATTTGTAAGTCAGGCACATTTTCTCCTCAGTAATGTTTACTTTAGCCCCAGGGACAGTGCAGAGTGTAGCTGTGACCAGAATGGATGACTTCATAAGAGGAGGGAACTTACCCAGCCTCACTGACAGATTTTTATGAAGGGTTTCCCAAAGCCCGCCTGCAGCAGCACATCACTACAGATACAGTTCTGACATTTGTAGTTCAAGAAGCAGCAGTATGAAAAGTAAAACACTGCCAGTGGGTTTCCATAAAAAGCCTGATTCTTGGGTTATTTCTGGGGGTTTCAGTGTAGCTATGAGCTGTACGACCCTAAGCTCTCTCTTGGAAGGACTCTACCAGCCTGCATCTCTCTCTTCCTTTCCACCTCTGCCAAACAGTGAGCTGCAGCACTTCTGCAAGCTCCAGGGAAGCAAGGACTGGAGAAAGGAACAAGAATTTGGGAGCAACTGAAAGAGACACATAAACTCATGAAAAAAGACTCAGGAGTCCTCTGAATGTTTACTTTCAGAAACAAGCCAAAAACTTCTCCTGACAAAACCTTAACTTCCTGAAAAATTGACAAAGTTACTTTATTATCCATAAAATAGATTATTCTTTTGGAAAAATACCTGGAGTCTTTCTCATCCATGCAGAATAGATTGCCCAGTATTCCTATGGCTTCTGCCATGGGTCCTAGTCTGATTATAGGCATGAAATGTAGGTAAATGTAATTATGATACAGGCAGATTTATGTGTCCCCAGGCAGGTTTTAAAATAACAACAAGAGTATAAATATTGGATCTATGGAAAGAAAATGTCCATTATTAAAATCAATCCACAAGCTAGTACTGTGAAAAGCTTTCTTCTTCAACACAGCTGTCAGCCCCGCTGAGATTTTAAATTGGAGTTTGTCTAGTGTAGCTCTCACTTTCTATTTAAAAAGCAAAGCCAGAAACATTACACTTTTGTCTCGGGTTTTTAAAGTACAGGAAAGCTAATATAATTGCTGCACTAATGCAGAGTTATGAGCTTTTAGGCTCCCCAGTTTTTGGCAAAGAAGAGTTGCATCTTTTGATTCAGGGAATAAGATGTTTCCCAATACAAATTTGCCATACTCTTTCTTTTTGCGAAAAAGTCTGCCTCCCTTCCTCTCCTCTGGACCATTTGGCATGGCTCTCTGGTTTGTAACTGCCTGTACTTCACTCCACAACTGGCTGCACTTCAGTCACCAGTCACTGTGCAGAGTTTCCATGTGAATTATTGGAGTGTGCTTGACATCTGGAGTTCTAAGGATATGAGAAGTACGGTTCAAATCTCAGACAGCAGCTTGAAAGGCTTACAGAGATGCAGAACCAGGTCTGTGGTCTGGCTGAGGCAATGCCCATGCCAAACTCAACAGAAAAAGTCGCTGGGTGACAAAAGCTCTCTCGCCTTGGACCTGTGGCATGCACAACACGGCTTTTGGTGTCAGGTTAAAAAAGAGTGGTTTAGAGGGTGACACAAAATCCCTGTGAGGAGCACAAGGGTCAGATATGCCATCTTGTGTCAGTGAAGTTTGGAGCTAAGGACGGATAGGACAAGCAAAGTAGGACTTAGCTTGAGTTCTTAAGTTAGACAGGCTTGTGTGAAAGCAATTAACCAGCTGGGAATTCTTTGGAGAAAAAATTACTTCAAACAAAGAGAAATCTTTGGAAAGTTGTATCAGGAGGAAATAGAGAGGAATTTTAAGAATGTTTTTTTGCACTGTGTTAATTTATTTTCATTCATCGTAGGGATTGATTAACACTGGATTGACAGGACAGTGTCATTATTAAGGCTTTATTCATCATCTTCAGCAAAGTAGTCTGTGTAATAGCAAACAGAAACCTGCACATTTTATTTGGTGGTTTTTTGTGTCCCTCCTGGAGTCTCTAGAGCCACAGATCAATTGCTAGTGTTTAGTGACCTGCCCAAGAGTGTAGGACCTGTGGGTGGGTCTTCTATGGCTGGCACTTGTACAGTGCATAATCTAAGATGACACTGACCCTTTCGGCCTTATAGGAATAATATTCTTAGCACGATGAATTGTTCTTGAATGTTTTCTTTGGTGTACTGTGTTACATGCCCAAACATTTTTTTTCATCTTGAGCATATGTCCAACATTTCCTCTCTGCTCTCTTTGTTGCATGGATTTGGTTGTAGCCAACAGCAAAGGTCGAAAGACATTTTACTGTTTCTATTTCTGTGTTTCTGTTAAGCTGAATTAAATTGTTGGTGCTGCAAAGTGACTTCTTAAAAAGCTTATGCTGCAAGTCTTCAACCAGTATAAACCTAAGCTGAGCTGCACCGGTTTAAACCAGATGGTGCAGAGACAAAATGTGGTCCAAAGAACAGGGTGCTGATCTGGCAACCGAGAAAAACAGTTTGCTTCTCTGGAGCTTTAGTGGGCAGCTTCATGAATTTAGATAAAATTTTTCATCTTCTTCTGGCTCAGGTTTTCTGGATGGGTGGTAGAGTGACACTGTATTTTAAAGCACTTTGCACATTCAATTTTTCAGTCTTGTAATCTTTTTCCTTTCACATCTAACATTTATCAGTATGACTGCCTGCTTAATCTATGTTACAGACAGGTTATAAAATCATAATATCTAGAAATGCTATGGTGTCCTCAAATAGCTTAATTATGTTTACCAGTGTCTGTGAGTATTCACTAGAAAGTGCCATTTCTCAGTCCAGATTTGGAGCAGCACTGTCTTTTGTTCATCAAGCAGCCTTCCATTTCTTTCCTACATAGTGAAGAAAATCCGAATGTTCACTTAGAGTATGAATGATTCTGATCAGCATTTTCAGGTTAACCTGAATTTAGTTCAGCCTTCAAATACCTTTTGGAGAAGTTTGGCCTAAGTGGTTGGGGTTTTTTTTAATCTTTGATTTTTTCCTAATTGTTAAAATTTCTTCAAATGTCATGAACTGAAAATAGCTGAATATCTCTGCTATGACAAGCGTTCACTTCCCAGCTTTGTTTCCTGAGGAAAGTCCTTTTTCTCACCAGAGCCTGAAGAACAGGGCTACCATTTTCCATGGGTTTTAGATGGTCCGTGACCATAAGCTTATTTTTCCACTGGTATGGTCAGTTCTCCAAGGCAGCTCATCCCAGCACTCCTTGATGCTGCCTTAGAGCGTGAAAGGAAAAGAAATGGATCAAAATTTTCCTAGAGGTTCATCTGGCTTTAAAAATACAAGTAAAGCCAAATGGATACTTTACAAATGTGAGCAAAGTATCTTAATGGAGAAAGCATCAATCCTATAGGTATGGTATGACAGCTGCTGGAATAAAACCCAGGTCTGTGTGAACGTACACAACATCTTGGGCAACAATTTATAACACATAAACACTTTATTTTGAAAATAAAGTTTAAAGAAACATTATCCAATCTACTGTTTCCAGGCAAGTTGCTATTTATTTACTTATCACACCGGTTCAGTGGGACTCAGTGCTTTCCCTATGTGTTATAAGGATTCTGAGACTTAAACATAATCATTTCCAATGACCAGTTTTTCATAATTCAGATACTATGAATATTTTATTTATTGTTAGCAGCCTCTTTATTGCAAGCAATATTTTTAATGAATCCATTATATGTTAAAAAAAATCAGGATTAAACTTGGCTCTCTGTTCTGGGGTCATAAATCCAGATTAGCTTTCTTTTTAGCAGTAATTTTACTCAAAGTTTTCTGAATGGAATTTGACTTGGTGTCCATTGAAGAAAAATGTGGCAAAATATACTTTCTTTACTCTAAATCCTTATGAAGAATTACCAATATGCTAGTGAATATTCGTACTACAAAAAGTCAGTGAAATTTGTGGCTATGTTCTTGGTCTTATTCACATTTTATATAGTCACTGTTTTAAATTACTAGCACTACATTAGAGAATGTCAAGATGCATCATACAAACAGATACAATTTACCATGACCTTGAGGCAACATGATGTGTACGTTGCATTACATTAGCTATCTAAATATGTTCCTTATATAGTACAATACAGACATATGTTAGGCATACTGTACAGAGTTGTTGTTGGGTTGTTAGGCATACTGTACAGAGTTGGAAGACGTATGCAAATAATCTCTCCAGATCTATGGCCACATCAGTTGTATCTTCTTAAAGAGAACAAGAATAAGCTATAAGAAAAGAGAAATGAATCCAAGTGGCTTTGCTCCATAGGCAAGGTGAAATCTTTCGCTAAACCATGGAAACTTCTGCACCTCAGGAAGCACGTAACCCTCAGGGTGACCAAGCAGGGGAACAGGTTGCACAGAGAGGTTGTGGAGTCTCCATCTTTGAGATACTGAAAAACTCCCTGGACAAGGTCCTGGGCAACTGGTTGGAAGTGATCCCATCTGATCAGGGCGTTGGACCAGGTGACCTGCAGAGGTCCCTTCCAGCCTCAGCCATTCTGTGGCCCTGTGATACCCACAACTCCCAACAGCAAACACTTGCTGCCAGTGCAAAAGCAATGTGCCAGTGCACAGGGGTTAGGAAAATCAGCTCTTCTCACGATATTTTCTTCACTGCTCATCCCAGTGGCCTTGCCAGAGCATTTTGTGAGTTAATTGTGACCTTTTCACTCCCAAATCCCAGTTCTCTGCTGTGTCACAGAGCTCTTCCCCAAGACCTGAAGAGGAGACGTGTCACCTTGCCCTTGTGTTTTCCCAAATGTGTTACTCCCAGTACAACCAGCTCATTTCCCCAGGAGCAGGGGACCTGCACAGGTCGAGCTACCATCTCTCTCCCGTGCCATGCTCACTCAGAGCATGAGCCAGAGGGGCAGCTGCTCCCATGGATCGAGGCCCTGACTCTCCCAGCTGTGCCAAGTTTGTGCAAATCGACCTTCAGCAACCCACTTCAACCTTCTGTTCTTCCTCCCTCCCTTTCTTATACTTCTTACTGTTGTAATTTTGCAAGCTGCTTGGGCTAGGTATCATTCTCGCTATCTGTGTCTGGTTTCTAGCCCAGACGTCAGCAGGGGTTGCTGCATGCTGCTGCAATATAAATGACTAATGATGATGATAAAAGGTGTGGGAGTTGGTTGCCTGGAGTGTTACCCTACTTTGATAACTTTGTTTTAGAAACTAGCTTCTTCCTCAAATTATCTGCTATTTTATCTTGTTACATCTAATATTTTACAAGTGGCAAGGGGTTCTCGGCTGCCTCAACTTTAGAGTGCTCATCCAAGGGCTTTAAAAGAGGCTTTGAAATTTTCAGAGTTTGGATGGTATTGCTGTGACAGTGCCAGTAGCCTTCAGTGTGAGTTGCAGGGTGTTGGAACCTTTAAAAGTCAGCTGCAACTGTGTCCTAAAAGAGGCATTCAATAGAGAAGTGCTCTATTTTTAAATTTGGGCTGATACAGGTAATAATTACACACTAAACAGTATGTGAAAAGAACATTATCAAGGTTGCACAGCTCAGCACTTGAAACTAAGAAATGCTGTAAGCAAAATTGTCTCTACTCCATTAATTTGCCACCTTGCACAGGTGCATCAGTCACAGGCTATTTTTGTGCAGGATCCGAGTTTCACTTGGTGCGCATAATAAATGACTCGGTTTGTGAGTTCAGTACTTGATTTTCTTTTCAAGGCATAGTTCAGACTCTGCTGTGAAGGCAAAATTATTTCCTGCTGGGGCATTCCAGGGTGTTCCACCGTGCGGGTCCTTGCCACGTGCAAACACTGACTAATTTCCATTTATAGCATCTTAATAGCAATTCTGAGTATCCTTGCTCCCCAGTACAGCTGGTAACCTAAGGCAAAAAAAAAAAAGCAAGATTACAAGTATCCACAAATGTAAATTTTTCAGAGGACCCGGCAGCACATCCTGCAGCTGCTATTACCTTCCCCTACACTCCTGGCCAGTAATTGCCACTTTCAGATATTCCAACCCCCCCAGGCCCAAGGCAGGCTCTCAGAAACACAGACCAGGGGAACAGATTTGAAAAGCATGGTGTAAGCAACTTGTCCTGTTCCTCAGAGCAGCATCTAACATTTGCAGACAATAGACTGCTGTTCCTCTTCTCAGATTCTCCTGACACCTTTAAATTCTGACAAAAAAAAAAAAAAGAAACCTTCTAAAAGAAAAAGCTTTTTTTTCCTCCTCTTCTATGGCAAAAGTGTGAAGCTCTGACTGAAGCTGAAATTTGGTGCTTTGCTAAAGCCTACCTGATAACGCGTGAACAGATGAAGGCTAAATTCTGGATGACCTTTAATTGTGGCGTTTTTGGGTGGTCTTTGTAAATTAATTACAAAAAACCCCGAAGTATTTATTTTTAAAAGCAAAATGAAAACCTTCTACTGTTCAAATTTTCTTCCTGAAAACTATCTATGTCATTTCAACCTATTCGAGTGCTGCAAGGATGCACTGAGCTAAGAGACTAATTAAACGGGAAAAGAAATTACAAGAGAGGTAATTTCTTTTACAAAACTTATCACTTAAACGTATTTTCAGACACACAAAACTTTCTTCAGCACTTATATCAAGCCATCTCAGCCATAATAAAAATGAGAATGTAGTCCTTGCTTCAAAGTAAAGATACTTGAGCATTTCACAGAAATGATTGTCAGGTTTTTATAGGGATAAAACAAATGGTTTACAAGTATCACTCTTATAAACAGTAAAACTGGGAGATTTTTTTCCAAATATATTTTTCCTGAGGCAAATGGCTGGTGGGTATAATTTCAAACTAAACAGTTATAATTTTAAAATTATAAAAAAAACCCTGAACACAACTTTCCTAAATCAGAAAGTGTCAGTTAGATTTATTTGTAGTGTCCCTTAAGGTAGCCATAATTACTAATCAATTTTGGAATAAAAATATAGATGGAAGTAAAAGTAGGGATTTTAGACTTTATAGATTGTTGTTTTACCCACACACTAACAGCTCTTTCCTAGAGAAACTCTGCTTCTTTATCCCTCAGGAATCAGAATGCTCTTCTGGTGCACATTTGTTTTGTAAGGAGGGGTCACATCTGAGCTAAAGGTAGTTTGATCCATTACAGGCCAAATTATCTTCTGGCCTTGGCTGAACTTGGAGATATTATATAGCAACAAATTAATATAAATTTATGTCACTTTCCCTTCTCTTAATATTTCTTAAATGTCTTTGAAGCAGCTCAGTTTCCATTCCAACATGCAGTGGTGAGGGCAGATCTTCAAATTGCTTATGACAGAGGTTATGTGCCTTCTGGCAGATAGCGAAGACCTATCTTTCTCTGAGACTTGGATATTGCATTTTTTCTTGCACAGGGCTTCAATGTATTTTTGCTCCTAAAAGAGAAGCCTGGAGATGCCCTTGAAATAGAAAAATAGGTCTGAAATTATAGACATACTTTAGCATCTCATTCTTTCACAAAGATTTTTCAGCTAATGCTACTTTTATCTGGAAAAATGTTGCAAATTTTAGGACTTCTACAGATTTTATTTAGGACTTCTACAGATTTTATTTGTTTGTTCATTTATTCATTTATTTATTTTTTATCTCTGAATTTTTCAGCATCCAGATGTGCTCATGATAGATTTTTATTGTTCTGCATTGTTAACTTCAGGAAAGATGGGCAAAAAAGACTATAAGAGAGAGCTCTGGCTTCAAACTTCAAATCTTTATCATAACTTCTGTTGTGTGGGAGGGAGAAATGTTAGCTTCTTTTTTCTTTCTTTTCTTTTTTCTTTTTTCTTTTTTCTTTTCTTTTCTTTTCTTTTCTTTTCTTTTCTTTTCTTTTCTTTTCTTTTCTTTTCTTTTCTTTTCTTTTCTTTTCTTTTCTTTTCTTTTCTTTTCTTTTCTTTTCTTTTCTTTTCTTTTCTTTTCTTTTCTTTTCTTTTCTTTCTTTTCTTTTTTTTCCCTCTCCTCTCC
>VZTD01001031.1:1383413-1443950 GCA_013397725.1 Rhagologus leucostigma
CTTCCCTTCCCTTCCCTTCCCTTCCCTTATTTTCTTTTCATCTTTGAATGAAAAGTGTCCTTTCTGCCAACCTTGATATGTGTAAAGGACAAAATCTTTGGAGTAAGGACAGTACATCTTCAGGTCCCAGGCTGGACATCAATACCTGAAGCCCAGAAAGATTTTGCCATCTGCTGCTTAAAACTCCTTCATATTAATAGAAAAGCTAGCAAGAAAGGCAAGAAAAATAATCAAAAGCATAGAATGGCTTCTGTATGAGGATACCACTAGACAGACTGGGTTTTGTCAGTCTTGAAAAAAGATGGCTACAGGGAAATGGTAAGAGACTTACAGCATTATAGGTGGCCTGAAGAATGAAAGTCAATTACTCATTTTGTCCTGAATTGCCTAATGAGGAATGAGAAACAAGTTCAAATAACAAATGGATACTTTTTCAGAAGTCCCTTAATTATCTTTTGACCTTGTTGCTAGAGGACACTGTAGTGACAGGTTCACTGAAGGGTCTAGATTGCAAAATACCAAACCAGAAAGACAACAATATCAGGTACCAAAGTCAAAGAATAAGATGCTACTAAAAATAGCTGCATTCATGCACTAATTTAACTACTGACTACTCCTGGCATAAAGTTGTTCCTTTCTTTTTTCATTTATTCAATCAATTTTTGTATTTATTCAGCTTAAAGACTTTCTTGTTTCCTCCTGAAGTGAAAGGCAGCTCATGAACTCTGATTTCAGTGAATGTGAGAGAATATTGTCACTAACTTCCAACACGCCGGGATTTAATTTTTCTCTGGGTGAGCAACAAATAGAAGCAGAAGTTGGACCATCTGACTTTTTCTAATAAAACTGAGCAATACTTGCGCAAGTATTGCTGTGGAAATCTAAGGGTCTGAAAAGAAATAATGAGTATGTAAAAGGAGGAAAATGGCAAGTGTGTGCTACAGTACCACTGAGAGTCAAACACTTCTGCTTCTGAGCATTAGCACTGAGCAACCAAGCAAAGTGCTATCAGGAAAATGGGTTGTGAACACAAAATAGGCCAGTCTAAACCAAACAGAAGCTCACTGAATTTTCACCACTCTTTAGGTTGAACCAGAAAATTAATAACCTCTCGACTTGTTAAATTTGGACTTTTAATCATAAACGCTTCCTCCAGTTGTGTTTTATATAGACTGTTAATTTTGATCTGTGACAATTCATTCTTCATAGTGCATCTCATACCAAAAGGGAAAGGGCTGCGAGTTAAAGGGTAACTTGCTCTCCCTTTGGTCAGTTTTTTTTCTTTCACAATCTAGGAAACCAGGACTTATGAAGCCTTATGAATCCTGACATAGGAAGCCTTGCTGTAGGTGGAGGAACCAAAGGCTGTCAGTGAGTCTGGGAATGGCACTGCCTGCACAGTAGCAACAGCTTGGTGCTTGAGAATTATTATTCTGCTACGAATCATAGCTTTGTTTCTAAGATAAGGATATTTGTATTGAAACTATTTGGTTTCTTTACAATAGAGCTTAGGTATCCTCAACATATCAGGGCTGTGAGTGGTCCCAGAAACATAAATGCAGAGAAGGAAGGTACAACTGTAAAACTGGCTGCAAGTCCTTTCTCCCCACTGAGTTCTAAGCTGCCTGGGGGACAAAAACTGCTGCCAGAACAACCTGGATCAGACCCAAGGTGGAGAGCAGGATGAGCCCTGTAATACATGACTTATTTAAATTCTGCCCTCTCAGAGTAACCTCTTTGCTGCTGAGTCCTTCCCTTTATTCTGGAGGGGGTCTCACATTGCTGAGACCTTTAGAAATATCCTGACTGTAGTGCTATAAATAGCAAGAATTTCCCCACTGACTAAAACCTGCAGCATAGCAGCAGTCTGATGTGGATTTATTTTCCTGCTTGAGGACTACATGAGTGCTTGTGTCCTCTCTCTGCTGAGACATCCCTTCGCTTTAGGCACTGGTCTCTCTGCTCACTGCTGGGGAGTGTTATTGAACCTGGCTCACATTCCTGCTCTTTCTGATCTTTTTTTCTCTAATGAAAGACCTCCCCATGGACATCTTTCCTAGTTTCCCCTCTCCCTTCTCTTATGGCAGGTCTTTGCTTCTCTTGGGTACACTGATTTCTACTGTTTATTAATTTCTGCTCATTAATTTTCAGTTCCTCTGCTATTCATACATACTGTGCACTGCCTGTGCACACTGCTGTGTCTGAATGAGCTTTTAGTCAAGCTTCCTATGACCTCAGAGCTTCTCTTGGCCTTATCTTGCATTTACATGGTGCCTTTCAGTTCCCTGAAATCCAACTCTAAGAATAAATGCAAATGTGTTTCCCTGTACCTACCAGTGCTTCTCTGAGCAGGATCCTGACTGATAGCTGACAGCATCCTGTGTTACCAGAGTTTAGGAGAGGACTGTCCAGTAAAAACAGCACAAGGATCAAGAGCAGATACAAAGTTGTCACAGAAGTGAGAATGTGACAATGTAATCCCTAGAAAAAGAACAGCAAACAAGCACAAATGTGTGTGCCAAGCGTGCCTTCCTCCCGCACATCACAACCAGCATCACTTAATGCCCTGCTCAGCATCTTGCTTGGGGACTGTCCAGGATTTGAGCCAAGCACCCAATTTCCCAAGTTTGCCCTTGGAGGAAAAGGAGGTTAGAAGTACTTACAAGGAGGAGGAAAGGAACAAAACTGCATTTGGCTGTGATGTTCAAGTGGGGTTAAATCCTCGAGGAGCCTCTCCTCCCTGTTTGGTAATTCCAGGACTCATTCGTGAGATAAGGGAAGGTGTCAGCTCCAGCAGCATCTGAACTCACACATCCGCTTTGTATGATTTCTGTGCCCTCTTCAGTTTGCTAATCAAAACAAGTTTCCGCTGCGTGTTTCTTATCCCCAGAGGGTGGAACTATCCTCAGAAAATTAAAGCTCTCTTATCTCTTAATGTGTCATCACAACTAATAGCCTGGGGACTGTAAACAAGTTTAAATATCAGAACAATTTGGCTGGTGATTGTCTGTGATTATGGATTAAGAATACAAAACTTGTGCTCGCTGATATTCAAGGTAGATTGAAAGCAAGGAGCCAGATCCTCAACCGGTGTAAACGGAGGTGGCTGAACTGAACTGGGAGAAGAAGGCTGCTTTGTACCAGCTGAGCATATGACCCTGGGAGATTTTCAGAAGTTTCCATTCTTGTTTTTCAAGGTTTTCAAGATAATACATGACAGCACGGGGCTGATCAGGAGGAGTACTGTGGGCCCCCGGGAGAGCGTGGACGAGCTCCCCCTTCTCTGAGTTCCCAGGAGCTCAGGTTCTGCTGGCTGAACCCTCCACTCACAGCCTCTTTGGGGAGCTCATAAATAACAACTTAGAGGAGAAATGATTTAAGATTACAAAACTTTTTCAAGATCGAGTCAAGGTGCCAGCATATTCAAAAGCTGTCAGATATGTCAGGGCAGGTGCTTTGTGAGGGATGTGCTTTGTATCTTTGGTGTGACAAACACACTGCAGTAAATTCACAAATGTGCACTTGCTGCTGCCTTTTCCAAAGCCCTGCCATCAAGCCGTCACCTTTAGATCAGTCACACTAAGTGAAGAGATGCAAAAGGATCTTTTGCTAGAAATGCTGTTCCTGGTTCATCGGACTGTTTGCAATGGCAGTGATGCGCAGCATGGTCCACAGATTTGGGGAGATGGTAGTGGGTGTATTTCATAGCGCAGCTGGATGTGAAACTTTTCATGTTAGCTTGTCCCTCTTTTGGAAATATTTGTGAGGCCTCACTTTTGTTATGGACCATTTTCTGCTGTAGGTTGAATAACCTATTCTTCAAAGAATCCCACAGATGAAAAACTGAGACAGAGAGAGACTAAGTGGATTTCCTGTAGATATATGAGAAGTCAGCAGAAGTGCAAGGAGATGAATAGTGCAAGGAGTGCCCTAACCACTGAACTGTCCTTGTCTCCCGTGTGCCGTGCAGAATACAGAGAATATGTATCTTTTAATGGACAGCTTTTTGGAATACATATCTTTGCAAAAGGCTGATGTTAGGTTAATGATGAATCTTACAAAATGAAGTAGAAAAGACATTAATTTTGATGTGGCAGGAAAGTGCTTTCCTAATGAGGTAGTAATTAAATAAGAAGTATAGTTATTGAAAAAAATAGTAAATTTAGCGTTCTCTAGCCCTCCTATCTCAGCAGATATAGCAGTGGTTCTGGGTAAGGAAAAGGAATGTTTCTGTCAAGCATGAAGTACCACAAAAATATAAAAGGAAAAATGTGTCATAAGAATCATAAAAATACTAAATAATGCCAAATAAATGAAATCAGTTTCTAGAAGAGAATAATAAAGACTGAAAAAAGGTACCCAGAAAGCCAGATGACTTTTCTATATTCTTAATTGGGGTAATTATACTAAAACTGACAGCAAGTATTTCCCCAGCAGCAAAAAATACCCACAAACCCCAGCCAGCAAAAATACCGCTCTGAGCATAAGATCTGTGAAGGTTAAGGCTTGAGTCTGCCATTAGGAGAGTGCTACTCTTCTCCCAAGGTCAGTCCTCACATATGGAGAAGTAATTTTGATTCTAGTCTCCTCACTGTACAAAGTCAACGCTTACCTTGATTTCAACAGTGCTATATTTGGCAAAGTACTAATATAATTGTATTTGGTCCCAGTCATGTCCTGTTTGAATGTTAAATTCCTCTTAATATCAAGCCATTGTGGGCTCCCTCTTGTAGCTTAGGTGGTGTATAAGATAGTGAGCAGTGCAGACCCACTGGAGCAATCCCTCCAGGGAAACCAGTGCTGCCAGTGCCCACACTACGTGTGTTTTGGGGGTTTTACTTCACGCTAGCTTTTGTCTGGAACCCTACTGCCATGGGCTGAAATTTCTTCCATTGTTTATATGGCACATGAAGAGCTCCTGCAGCACTTTTTTGAGTGTAGTTTCATCCAAAAAGATGCAGTTTATGCAGTTCCAGGCTGCACCATAGCTTGAGCCAAATAAAGCATATAGGCACATAGAGATGACCTCCAAAAAATCACACTGTGCATCAGCCCATGTGTAAACTCTCAGCTGCTGATGCCCCCTTGTTGTTCCGTCATGTTCATCGTATTCCAGCCACCAGCTGCTCTGTGTGTATTTCATTGCATTGCACTGAAGACTTCTCCCTCAGTTAAGGCCTCTTAGTGGGACAGAAATAACCTGGCAGTATGATTCATGTTACCTGATTTGAAACCACCCACTATCTCCTTGCTAATAAATACAACTTGCAAAGGGGAAAAATGTGATTGTAAAACCTCAGATCAGAGATTGTGCAGCCAAAGGACCTCTGCCTTTCTCATTAGCCAGTAATGGGTGCCCGGGAGAGACTTTAATAGTAAGGCAAAGATGTGGTGTTACTTCCCCAGAATAATTTCTTAGCTTACAAAAAAATCGCTACTCAAGGGCTTGCTAAGCCAGAGGCTTTGTCTTTATATCTAATAGCCTTTTATATGTCTCCTTCATTTGTGAATTATTTATCTACTTTTTAGATTGATGTTAATTTTAGGATCTTGCATTCTGCAGGAGAGGATTTGATATTGACTTCATGCTGCACAGTTTATTAAGAAAAGAATGGGGATGTTAATAACAGGAGATCAGATGCTGTCTGAGCCCCCATGCTGCCTCTGTTCATGTTAATCCTGGAATCAGGATTTCCTAGTGCATGTGGTGCAGGGTCACTGTACCAAAGTTAAGAGTGCCAGTGGCTGTGGTGCAAAGCCACCCCAGCTGGGGCTCTGCACCACTCTCTGTGGGTTTTTTGATGTGAACGGGAAGCTCTGCCCAAACCACGGGATGCAGAGTCAAATTGTACCTTCTCTGGCTTTTTACAAGCCGGAAAGGCTTGACCCACAAAATGCTTGGGTGTGATCATATTTCTATGGGAACCAGAGTGCTGAATCAAGAGTGTTCAGCTCTGGTGGGAACCAGCCAGAGAGAACTTTACTCTCCCCTCAAACCCTTGCATTCCAGGCCTGGGATTTTATCAGACTATATTTGTAATCGTACTTGATTTCTCAAATAAACAGTGAAATGCAAACAGTTGGCCAAAGGGAAAACCTTCCAGTTACTGGAGGGGAAAAGAACACAATATCCAAATGACTCATGGCTCTGTGGGTGAAGTAATGGCTGCCTGTCATAGTCTGGGATGTGGGTTTGTGGTCCGATGCCACATCAAGTGGATGCACTTAGATTGTGACATTAATGAAATGGCTTTGGTAGGAATTCTCCTGTGATTTCCCAGAGACAAGTTGCTTGTTAGGATACCATTGACTGCACGGTGGCAATTAACAAGATAGGGAGGACACCCACCAGGTGCCGCCAAACCCTCCTCTGGACACCAGCTGGGACAAATACAACAAAACCCTTCTGCTGCTAGAAGGGGTAGGTCCTGCAGGAAGAGCTGGAGATGGCTGTGGCTGAACGAACTCTGGAGACGGAGTTTCTGAGGGCTGGAAGGGAATCTGGAGAGGGACAGCAGGAGCCATATCCCTTTGAAGTACCTGGTGAAGCTTTTGGCAGGTTATCCAAAAATCTTCTGGATGATCATGCTCTGATGTTTGATGCTCTGAGGTTTGATGCCCTTCTCCTTAGTGCCCCCTGCTGCTGCTGACTGTTGTCTGCTGTGGGTACCCTCAGGTTACTGACTCCCTTATTATTTTTTCCTCTGATCCACTGGTTACAATAAGACAAAACACATAAATGCTAATGCAAGTGTAAGTACAAAGGCCTCTGCAGAGCCCAACTTGTGCCTTACTTGCCACTAATCTCTTGTACCTCTTGGGAATCAAACACTTCCTAGGAAGTTGCCAGAAGTTACTCGCTGTCCTGTATATGAACAACTTGCAGATGTGACAAAAATACAGGTTATTTTGTCTGGATCCTCAGTTTTTCCTCTCAGTCTCTCCATTGCAGGATTTCCTTACCTCTCCCAGTCCTTTCCATCCTTTCGGTACTCTGGCTGCTGCTCTGTGGCTGTGCAGTGCAGGAGCAGCTCAGAGGAGCTGCAGGTCAGGACCCTCCTCTGATGATACCTGCTGGAGAGGACATGCCCACAGAGGTGGTGGTGCGTTCTTGGGGAGCCCTCACCACCCTGAACATATACACTGCCTGGGAGCTACTGGTTTTGCTTTGCGAGTTAGAGAACAGAGGAATTAGAGTCCACTAAAGGACCAAATTAAATCCCTCTTTTAGGCAGAAGCTGTTGGGGAGGAATTTTTTTTCTACACCCTACCACTGCTTTCTGCTGCAGAAACACAATGGGATATGGTTTGCAGCTTGGGAAACAGCAGCAGGGCATTGCCTGAACCCAGATGTTGGCAGATCAGTTGGCGTTGGGAAACCAGCCAACCTTTTTCAGTTTTCTGGGACACTCTGGTTTTCCCATGTGTTTAAAATTTGCAGTTAGATGGACACAGATACATAGAATTTATCCATTTCTAATTTGAACAATCAGATGTTTACCCTCATTGGGAAGACCAAGGGAGCTTCTTTGTTTGTGGCTTCAGCTGTGCTGGGAGTCAGGGCTTGTCCCACATTTGAAGAAACTGCTTTTTTTAGGCTGGGGCTGTTGCTTGGGAAATGGCTGTATTCTCCCTGCAGGCAGATCGATACATTTCAGCTCAGTGCACTGCAAGTAACTTTTCATCGTACATTAAGAATGAGGAAAATAAAAGCCAAGATGGATGTTATTTTGGTTTTGCTTTTATTTTGAATTATTTATTAAGAAGTCACTGCTGTCTTCCCTCTCTTCGGGAGACAAAATGCCTTTGTCTTTAATGATTTTATCCTATTAAAAAAGAAGCAAGATCTTCCCAGTTTTATTTCCCTCCCTCGCTTCTTGGTACTGGAGTGTAAATCTGGGGTCTCCACAGCACAGCAAGACGATCTCCTGCAGTCCCAGTGCAGGCAAAGTCCCCACTGATGCTGGAGGAGTCACACCTCATGGTACTTTTCTCACCAGTTTTATAATGACATTGCAGATCAGTTATGTGTGCTAGGAGTGATTGCTGGCACGTAAGCAGAGGCTTATAAGTAAACCACAAGGTAGCTGAACTATCATTTTAATTAAGTGTTTACTAAAAAGCTAATAAAAATATTAATCCTTTTCAAGTGAATTCTTAATAAAATGTGTTATGGGGCAAAAATTCTGCAATTGGCTCCACTATTAATATGAGTTTGGATCCTCTAACTAATAATCCGTGTTGATGTTTTTGTTCCTAAATCTAGGTTATCCTGAAGGGGAGGATAAAGAAACTGGCCACCAAGATGGTAATCACTAGTGGAAATGAAGAAGATAAAGGCAGTCAAGAAAAGGAAAGCAAAGAAGAAACCATCTTGGCAATGCTTGGAATTATTGGGACAATTCTGAACCTCATTGTGATCATTTTTGTGTATATTTACACAACGTTGTAAACTAGAAGGCATGCAAATAGACCAGATAAAACGGCCATTAGGAGTGACAGCAAACATTGCTGACTATTGACAAGTTCTTTAATCAGAATTGACTCTGTATTATATTAACACATCATAAAAGCACTGCCTGCAGGCAACGAAGACTGAAGCACAATTAATTTAACAAGACTCTTTCACACAGTAATAAGCTTAAATCTTCTCTCCTGCCCTCTCCCTTTCGGTTTGGTTTTCAGTTTGGGGGAGAATGACTGCAGTTATATAAGTTGTAGCTTTGAAGAAATCCACCAGGGAGATGTTGTTTTAACACAATTATTTAAAAAAAANCTGTACACTATATATAATTAGAAATGTATGCTGTATACCCGCAAAGATTGAACTCAAAGATAGCTTCATAGCACAGATCACGTGTCTGTTAGGTCAAATGGCTTATTTCTCTTGGTTTTTGCTTTTACTTACATTGAATCTGACAAGCTTTTTATTTAGAATGAACATATGGTGCAAACATGAAAAAAACAATCCCATTGAGCAAGGTCTGCCTAAACCTGATAAAATGTTGGGAGAAATATGTAACATGGTTATTTTTCCTTTCTCATTTGCTTAACATCTGTGTCTGTTCATACCAATGTTTATAAATATATATTTTTAATAAATGTGCTATATTTTTAGCATGAACCAAATATTTGGAGACACTTGTATTCATGCAGCTAAATTTTGTTTGAAGTGCCCCTTTTGACCATGGATGTTATTTTTCTCAGCAATTATACAGCAGTCTTGTTTGCAGCTCTCTCACTGTGGTCTGAAGCAAGCTCACATCATGCTCATATGCATGACTTGAAGTTGGAATGTCAGCTGAAAAGCATTGCTGCTTGATACGGGAAACAGGAAAACATTGTAGGGTGACCTTTGGAGACTGGTTGCGGAAAGAAGGCTCTATTTATAGTAAAAAAAAGAAAAAGCAAATGAAAGGAATATTGAGGCATCTCACAAAATATTACAAAATTCATAGAATTTATGGCTTTCAAAATCTGGTCACGCTCTCTAAGTACTTGTGCTGAGAGAAGTGAGCAGAGGTTTATACAGTTGAAAAGAGAAATTTATAGAGCCTATAGTGAGGAGCTTAAGTGAAATCCAGATTGTAAATACAAAGTGTATTTTAAATGTGAGGATCATTAACTCTTTACGCTTCTCTGACATGTGCTTTAACTGAGTTGGTGCAGTGAAATTCTCTGACTTGTGTTTTTGACAGGAATGTACAATGATAATGATCACCATTTTTCTTCAGAGTTCAGTACCTATAAATATACAAATCATTAAAAATATGAGACCTCAATTCTGCCTCAAGCTGCCTAAATACATTGCCCACTAACTCTGACATATCCTCTTAAAAAATAGGTCAATTAATTGTTTACTGACTTGTGGTTTGGATTGCATCCTCAGATGCACAAGGAGGATTGGTATTGAAGTCAGCTAGAGCTGTGAAAATTTTTACTCTAGAGTCTCATTAATTTTAGTGATCAGACCTGTCCCTCTGGAATCAATAATGAGTTTTTCACCGTTTTCCAGGGTCTAGGAATGGTCTCAAAAATACAGAATTTCATTGCAGGATATAAAAGCAAGCCTGGAAGATCCTGAGGGGCACCTCTTATAAACAGTGGTGTTTAGTCTCTTGTAGTATCGTACAGTCGATAACAAAACCATTAAGAGTAGAAAAAAGATCAGTAAATAAATTACAATTAAATCCAGTATGAAGACTGAAGGAAAGCAGAGCAAAAATAATCTCATGTTAATGAAAACATGACAGGGTGAGAGAGGTGAGAAAATGAGCAGAGATTTGAAGCAGAAAACAACACAGAAAGCCAGTGCCATGCATGCCAGCATGGCTGAGGAAACACTGTGTGTTTGCACAGTGCTGGTAGAGCTGCAAGTCTCAGAGAGGACAAGAAACAGTAGTGGCAGAGGATAGTGTAGCTCAGTAAAGGTGATCTTGTTTTTTAATTTATAGTTATTTATTGATAATTTTAAGGAATCAGAGAACTCTACTTTTTGATCATCTTGATGGCTAAAATGTATTTTACTCCAATAGGCATTTTTTCTTCTGTTTGATCTACTGCTGCTCACAGCCTGTGGCTCTGAGCACCTGCACATGCTCCAGGCACCAGTCTAACTTCAGCCTGCCCCTTGCCTGCCAGGATCTTCTCTGCAGATATTTCTCTTGAACTTCTCCCCTCCTTTTCCAGCAAACACCGCAGCAATCTGCCCGAGGCTCCTGCTCATCTTCTAGAGGGCCAGCCTCTGAGTCAAAAGATGAGCTCTCATGCCAGATACTTCTTTGCCTCCCTCTGCATCAAATGGTAATACCTGTCATCTTCTTGTGGGCATGAAGATGCTTAATGAATCGGATTTCATTAAGGGCTTATACTGATACTACAAATTAAAGCTCTGCATTGTAAAACAGCATAGGACACCTCATCCACTAAAGTAAAGTAGGAACTTTTGCTGCTCATCACAGTTGCACTTATTCAGACATGGGCCAGCACCTTCAACAAGACAGGCACTGCAAATAACCCAAATAAGCTGAAATGGTGGATCAAGAGCCTAAGGATTCCATGTTTCCTCTGCTGTACTTTGCCTGTTAGTCTTGATGTTGGCAGTGTGTCCAGGTGTACTATCATCCTACACCAGCAGCAGCCCTATGCAGTGTGCTTTGCCACAGGACTTTATTCCTCTGAAAGAAGAAGAAAGGTTTATCCCATTCAATAAAAAGTTTAACACTTAATATTTTAGTTTTACAGGTTTCTGTTCAGAGATAGTTCTAGAAATATCCTGGGGCAAGTTCTTCTTAAGTAGATTCATTAAGTATTCATTTAAATAAAAATGAAGAGTTTCCTTCGAGGGCAATTTCTTTACCTTTTATTTGGTATTCATGAACACTGAGAGGGGAAAAGTATTTTTTCAAGAATGACAGTGGAAGAGGAATATTTTATACAAGGATCTGAAGGTGTGCCTGCCCAGGCAGCTGCAGGCAGGCCTCCTCTTGGCTCAGTGACAGCTGGAGCCAAATTACCCTCATGCTCTCTTTCAAATGCACCTGTAAGAAATATTCAACTAGGTAACATATATGTCAGGAATGCCTTATAGGCAGTAGCTGCTCTATAAACAGTTGAATAAAACTTCAAGAGTTCAATGGCAAATCTTCTTTGGCAAGGAAAAATCCAGCAGGCTCATTTTTGGCTTGACTTGTACATAATGCAAACGGTTTCTAAAGTAAATTTTAAAAAATGAAATATTAGTCCATTAGTGATAGGAACTTTCACCTTTGCATTTGAGTAGAAGGAAATTAACATCCAATATCATAAGAAGATATTAAAGCATCACCTTTTGCTTCAGTCAACTAAGAATACAATTACATATTCTATGTAGTTTGATGGTTTGTGTTATGGGAATGAAAAATATTTTCATGAGGTGACAGAAAGGTGACACTGTTCCCACTGGTATCTGGTGTGTTTGCTGGTGGGTACAGAAGACTTTCAAGAAGGAAGAAGATAAAACTATTTATTACGCACACAACAAGGTGGGGAGAAAGAAGACAGACACGCCACTGCCCTCCTCTTAGTTCCTACAACTGACATTGAAAACTCAACATCTCAGGAACCACATCTTTATACTGGAATGTATCATCCCTTGTGTTGGCGGTCAGGGCGGTCCTTTTAGTTATGTACCTTCTGCTCCTTCCACCTGCACCTCTGCAGCAGCGTGTGGCTCATTGTGCCTGAGGAGAGTGTGAACACAAACCAGTCTGGCAGCCTCTGGAAGCAATTGTTTTGCTTTACTGTGGTGTAACAGTCTACTATGGGCCTGAGTTTTATTATTTTAAGGACAGTCAGTAATCATTTTCATGTTACTGTCTGATAATCTAGGGGATACGTCACTTACTGAATTCCCAGAAAAATTCCGCCCCGGCCCACAGGTAAAATTTTGATTCAGTAGGCATCAAAATACAAAAGAAAGCTTCAGTTACATCACAACCAAACTTCAGCCTGAAGCATTGCCTAAGTCCATGTGTCTTGTATTTCCATTTAATCTATACACTGGAGCTCACCCCAAATGCCCCAAGATCTCATCTGTGGCAAAAGGTCTCATCTCTTCTGAGTCAGAATTACCATTTCTGTGTGAATTATGGCATATGCGGAGAACTTGGTCCATAGAGGGAAAGGATAAAAATTAACTGAACTAGAACTCCAGGGAGGCAGCACTGCAGAATTTACTGATTAGTTTGAGGTTTAGCTGGAGTACTTTGTTTCTGGATAGTCAATATTTTGGAGAAAAGGTGTTACTGTTCCTTGGAAAGTTTCTGGAAGAAATATGTCTAATTGAAATAAAGAACCACATTGAAAATATTTCAGCAGCAATCTTCCAAAGAAAACACTGACCAGGACTGTGAGTGGCTTGCTTCCCAGGAGTACTGTTTGGCAGCCCAGGAACACAGTGCACATATATGTAAGCACCTCTTGTTTACTTAGAGGCTTTGTCTTTAGAACAGAATGCATAGGTTTACAAAGATTTACAAATGTATGAAATAGCACATTTTGCAATATCAACAACAAAAAAAATCTGTTTACCTTAATTTCCAGCAGATACACTGCAGACACCCTGCAGAACCTCCTCTGCTTCCATGCCTGGCTGTTTGTTTTGGAGGCTCATCCCAAAAGATCTTATAAGCTCAGTGTAGCTTTCTTTCCCCACCACTGATCCAAGAGAAACAAAACCTATACAGTCTGGAAACCTCCACACCAGACTGAAATCCCACATGCTTCCACCTGCATTTATCTACATATGAACCATCTGGTATCCAATAAGACTTTCCTTGTCTTAGGCATTAGGTTTGCTTATCTGCATTTCACCTGGGGACTCAAGACAGGGAAAGGCAATTTGTAGAGCTGAAAGCACCCAACTGTTTTCAATGATCCAGCTTTACATAATGGAGCATGGCACACCACATACCATCCTCCTTGTGTAGTCTCACTGACACAGCCTCCGTGACACACAGGGGGTGGGGCTCGGCTGTAACTGGCCCATACAGCCAAAAAAGTGTGCAAGAGAAAGTGTTCTGTGCAAAAGCCTGGATCCCAATTCAAACTCTGTAGAGTGAAAGGACATCCTCCATTGTTCACAGAAAGGCACTTAGCTATGTCCACCGGGATCCTTTCTTCTGCAACCAGTCCCAGTTCAGCTGAAGGTGACCCACGCACCACCCTGACCTTCTTGTGGCAGCTGCAGAAATTCCTTCCCCCTGAGGGAAGTAAACAGCTCTGGTCTTTCCTAATCTCCTAGAATAGGGAACAAAGTCTCTCTTGCACAGCAGAAATAGCAGCAGGAGCATCCATTTCTGGCTGACAATGACAAGGCCACCTGCCTAGAGTGCTGATGGGAACCTTTTCCCACCCATCATTCCTCATAATCTAGGAAATGGAAGTTAATTACCTGGACTCCAGGTTCTTCTCCACAGGCTCAGTCACCAGTTAGACTCAGGCAGACTTCTTTTATGATGCTGAGACTTTGTTAAACTCAAATGGCTCCTGGAGCCAAGTCTTCTGGAACATACTAAATATCATGATACCTTAATCTGGCCTTGATATCTTGAAGGTGTCACTATAAAAAGTCTTGGGCGTTGTGAGTCTCTACCAACAAGGTGTTAAGAGACAAGCATTAGCAAGGGACACCATATGGGAGCCATGGGCAGCCAGAAGTAATGCACTGTGGCTGCTCTCCCCAACACTTACCTTCTTGAAGAGCAGTGGTATTATGGTGGATTGCTACTGGTGGTGGGTAAATGTAATAAAATGTTTGTGTAGCAGGGTGTGATTTCTCACCTTTACTTCCTGCAAACTTAATGGGAAAGGCTTTATAAATAATTCTGGCTTTGTCAATTTAAAATATGGATTAAAATTTACTATATATGTTTTCAAATTTTAATGTGCTACTTTTTTTCCCCCTTACCGACAAATTGCATTTTAGTTTTGCAGATGCTATTCTTGTTTCTGTAATAATGATGGCTAATGCAAAAGCACTGCTACTGGATGCAAAAGGAAGGAATGAAGATTATATTGTCAGTGTTGTATTATTCTGTTCTTGTGAGCAGGAAAAGATAGTCGGTGGTTTTCTTTGCATCCAGTGCACATACTTAGCAGTATTTTTATAATTTGATACCATTATTTCTGGAATTCTGTGGGATAAAGTTCCATCATTTAGAGCTGTGTGTATTCAAACAAATGTCAGCAAACTGAGAAGTATATGAAATGTTTGCATTAGCTAAAAGAAACAATGTCAGACGTGTATTTTGAGCAGATTCAAACTCAAAAGTGAGACCGCACAACTGTCATTCTTACACCCCTGCTGACATTGTATAATTCACACCAGGACATAATTTAGAAGCTCACTCTGCTAAGACTATTCATGTACATGACTCAGACTAAGGGACTAAGTTCCTTTACAGTTAATATGCATATGAATATGTATTTGCAGGTTTGGGGCATTAGTTGACAGTTAGCTGACAATTCAGCTGTAGCAAAAATGCAGCTAACCAGACAGGGAAAAATAAGAAATTTCCTGTACAATGAGCTATTTCTCTTTGTCTCATTGACCTTACCTTAAATCAGCTGATTCAGACTGCGTGATGGATGAGAATGATGCTAAAGCCTGCCTAACCGATGAAAGAATAAACACCATGGAGGAATATTAAATCTACATTTTCTATCAGAAACTAAGCATTTCCCTAAATGGCTTTAAAAAAATCTCAGTACTGAATGTTTTACATTTTCCTTTATGTTTCACCATCAGCCAACATACTATTTCTATTTGATTGTATAATAATATTTATGTACAGTTTCACTGAGCTGTGCAAACACCAGCAAATGGATTTTGCATCCTTTGTTGCTTTTTAAGTTTTATAAGCCTCTTTCTAGTACATACCCATGTCTGGTTTTAAAGATCAAGAGGAGAAATACACCACATATTAAAGTACTATGTAATTATGCAAACCTCACTACAAGCTTAGATTGAAAGTATATGACCATTTACACAAAACAGGGGTGTTATTTCTTGAGACCATTCATGTGGCCCAAGCGACCCTGATATGGTGCTGCATACAATATTACATTCTTTTGTTTTTAGAAAAAAAAGAGACTCCAGCTGTGAAACTCCTTGAAGAAGTGCATTGCACCATATTTGGAATTAACAGAGCAAGGCAGAAAATCTGATGACCACAGCCAGTGCTCAGCTCCTGGCTGACCTTTTCCCATGGGGCAGCAGCCTTTGGTGTACCCTGGCAGACCAAGTGTTCAGTGCCCTCTACATTTGATGAAAGGCAATAATAGTCAAGTAATTAACATCCCAAAATTTGAAATGTCACCATCTTCTGTCTGGTTTCATTGGTCCAGAGACAAAAAACACCACCAAGCAGTAGCCTAACATAAAACAGAAAAGCAGCCAGTGATTTCTTAAGGTGCTCCTGAATGTCTCTCCTCAAAATACATCTTTTTAGAGAAGTGGCTCTCAAGAGCTCTGAACAGCCCTTGGCAGCACCTAGTGCCATCCGCATTCCCAGAAGTCACCACTGCTTTGACTCAAGTGGCACGAAAAGGCGTCTTCCTAAATGGGACCATGCCAACTCCCCAGAGGATGTTGTGTGATGCTGCAATCCCCTACTCTCCATATTTTCCTGTACGTGTACTTTCCTATGGAATAGAATAGAATACTTTAGTTGGAAGGGACCTACAACAACTGTCTGGACTGTCCAAAAGCTAGAGCACATTACTAAGGGCACTGTCCAAATGCCTCTTAAATACAGACAGGTTTGGGACATCAACCACCTCTCTAGGAAGCCTGTTGAAGATCTATTCCAGACCACCCTCTTGGTAAAGAAATGTTTCCTAATGCCATCTCTGGATGTCCCCTGATGCAGCTTTGGACACCGTTCCCAGGCCATATATCACTGGATCCCAGGGAGAAATGTTCAGTACCGTCCTCTCTACTTTCCCTCCTCAGGAAGATGTAGAGATTAATGAGATCCTCCCTCAGCTTCCTTCTCTGCAAATTAGACAATCCCAAAGTCCTTATCCAGTCCTCACAGCAGCTGCCTCACTTCTTGGTAGGGTTTGAGAAGGGAGCAGTTTTCTTCATCTGTATTCCTCAGACTCCTGCCACCTCCGTGTGACACGGTGGGTGGGAGGACCACAGATGAAGGCCTGGGTATCAGCTGATTCTCTTCTTCCCTAAAATTTGACTCTGTTTGGTTTAAAATTCTCAGATTGTTTAAGGATAATTTTTAAGTGCAGCTCAGCTTTTAAGAGTCACTTATATGAGTCTTATTTGACTTGTGAGCACTTCCATGACATGATGTTTGTAAGAAGTACAGTAGTGGCATCTTTCATCCACAGTGCCTGGAATGCTCACAAACCCTTCAGGGAATTGCTGGGATATTCCCATCATCTCAGACACTAAATGAGATACAAAACTAACAGAATAGAATCACAGAATGGTTTGGGTTGTAAGGTCATTTTATTCCAACTCCCCCTGCCATGAGCAGGGACACCTTTCACTAGACCAGGTTTCTCAGAGCCCCATCCAACCTGCCCTTGAACACTTCCAGGGATGGAACATCCCCAACTTTTTGGGCAACCTGTTGCAGTACTTCACCACTGTCTAAAGAATTCCTTCTTATCTGATCTAAAACTTGTCCCTTTTCAGTTTTCACCGGAGGCACTTAGCTCCCCAGTCCCCATCCTGCTATCCATCCCTTTGAGAGGTGTGGGAAGAGAGGTTGCCATTGAAGATTGAGGGAAAAAGTTGTTGAATACCTCAGTCTTCTCCTCATCCGTTACCAGTTTTCCAGCATTGCTTATCAGGGGAATGACACTTTCTTTGACCTTCATTAGTAGAGGTTAATAATTTGAATTGATTCAAACATTGTTGCTTGTCTGAAAATAAAGAGTCTTTACAAAATTAGTGGCAAAAGTAGGATTCTTTTGATGCCATGAAACCTGAAGAGGATAAAAGACGAGTGTTATTAAAATATCATAGTTAATACCAGCTGAAACCCATTGTAGTTCTGAGACATCTCTGCAATTGTCAGATGAGCTCAAAAATTTTGTATAACTTTTTTTCATTTTGCAGAATAAAGTAAAAGGTCTGAAAACAGTGATCCTCGTGCTGCAATTCCACTGCCTGGAAACTAAATAAAGAAATCAATAGGCATGCAGAGTGTTCCTCCATTAGCCCATGCTTGGTTTCCAGAAGGATGTACTGAAGTGTGGCTTAACAGTAAAACAGAATCTGACTGGTACTTTCCAATGTCCTTTCAGATCAGTAAGTTTTTATTTATAGTCTTGTGTCCTGTACAGAGGATGGATAGTCTTCCTTTCAGCCAGATGGTTTCCTCCTTCTGTGTGTGTTTTTACTCAAGTCCGGAGAGATAACATTGTTGATATGCCATTGCTGAGAAGTAGTTTTAAGAAAAGAAATTAAATAATCCAGTTGTAAAAATAAAACATATCTGTTCGTATCAATCAATTCAAGCTCCACAGACCAAAATGTATAGAATCCCATAAGAAATAAGTACTCTTTAGAAGCCATGATTTCCTGATGAGTGGTAGAAGGAGAAGGATATACAGCACATATCCAAAGGCTCTTTGAAAACTACCTTGAAAATTATAACTTTATTATGTAAAAGTTAAATATATTAGTTCAATTCAGTGTTTTTCCTTTGGCAAGATCTTTTTCATTACATTCACGTACACGCAGGGTGGTGTTTCCCAGCTGTCAGTCCAGCCTTTATTGAAGTTGCATGACTGGAGCTGAAGGCAAACTCTAGCTCCCAGGTCTGAATCTAGCAGAGCATTTATATTCATAAGTCTCTCCAATAAAGTGCATGGTCCTGTTGGCTTTCTGGGCTGCCCATAAGCTTGAAAGTAAGTGTGTGCTGAAGTGCTCCACTGGAGCACAGCAGTGTTCTGTAGCAGTGCTGAAACACTCAGTCCATTTTGCTTTTTAGGGAGGTTATTACTGCTTGAAAGAAGTTTTTCTCTGAAATAGACAGGAACAAATGTCCCAGAGCACTCATTCATTTCCCTTTCAGTCCCTTTTCTCCTTTCTGCAACTCCCTTCTTTTTTCCTGGCTCATTACATCAGCCTTGTCCATTCCTTACAAAACATCACAGCTAAACAGTCTTTCTTAAATGGCTACTCTCTCTGCTTTACGTGCCTCAGATTTAAATTGAGAACCTCTTCCTCACCTAAGGCTCTATTTTGTTTTCTGATCCCATTTCAACCACCAGTGTCACCAGCTGTGCTGAGCATCATAATTTCCCACAGCCAGAACAGCTGTGGGGTGTTCCTATTTCATACCTGGCATACTTTGCCCTTTCTACCAGCTCTGCTGCTTCCCTCGTTTAAAGCTTACAGAAATACATCCCCACCACATAATGATAATACAGCTACCCCTCAGCAGAGCTTTTCTGGCTGGGAGCAAAAAAGGCTGGTGAGTGAGACCCAGTATCAGGGCAGCTACAGAGCGGACTCTGCAGGGTGGCATAAACTACCAGAACTTCTCGGATGGAAGTGCAACCGTCGGAGCCTGTGGTGAAACACTTTGAGCCCTAAAGGAATATCAGTCACAGGAATTTGTGACTGAATGCTGCAATCAGTGCTGCATTGCAAGAACGGTCTAAAATTCCTTCCTTACACACTTTGGTTAATAGAGAAAGAGCTGACGGGTGGAGATGTCAGTCTCTTATAATGAGGCCTCTGAGGTTTTTGATAAAGCTGCTTAGAAAAAAGAAATCACTTTGGTTTATTGTCTGGTACTATCCCATTCTTCCTGCACTGCTAGTCTTACAGAACTAGTGATGGTGATCAAGCTAGTTTCATGCTCACGAGATCACAGCTAATCTAACTGAACCTTTGCAGCAGTTTCTAAAGAAGCTGATGTCCTAAAAATCTGCCTGTTTGTGATTCTGTACGGGTTGTGACCTTTGTTTTGTTTTAGGGGATTGACCATAGAAGTCACAGATCTGTGGTTGGTCTTGAGATCTTATGTGCTCTGTTACAGCAGGTGTGGCCATGCAAGAGGATTTGGGATCAGGAGAGTGCCCTCAATGAAGGCAGCATGATTCTGTGAGCAAACACGCGCTCCTCGAGATGACTAAGAGCAGGCTTCAAGGAAACACTGGAAAAAAGCAGGGAAGTATGAATCATTTGTGGCATGTAAGTTTGCATGAGTCTTTATGTAGCATGTAATTATTTTTATACACATGTTTAATTAATTTTTCTTCATGTTTCATTGGGAACTACATTTGTTTGTCATTCTCCTTGCTGGGTATATTGACACACTGTTACACTGTCAATGACTGCTTTGGCAGTGGGAAGCCCTTGAAGAACACTGCAGAGAAAGTGGCTGCCCCCAAAAGCAATCTGAGCTGGACACAACAGCCTGAAGGTATTCTGTGATGAAAATTATATGTTCTGTTGCGCAACTCTGTCCTACACCTGTGTCTGAAGCCAAAGCTCATGGTCGGGGCAGAGCCAGAGATGCTTCAGCTTTGAGACCAGCTGTGCTGGCCCTGGCCCTCACCTGGCTGCAGAGAGACAGAAACCTGCCACATGAGCACCCTGCCCTGCAGGGCAGCCTGGGTCAGGGCAGACGCATTTGGGGCAGAGCTGAGATGCTGCTGAAGCCCCAAAGCTGAGGTAGCAAGGAGTACTTGGGTAAACAAGATGTATAGACCCAGCTTCTACCAAGTGCAAGCACAGGGAATTGGTCTCAGAGGAGGAGAGCTGTGAGTGTGATGTGGTAGCTGGAGGTCTGTGGAGGCAGCTGAGGAAGAGGCAAGGGCAATTTCCCTGCTCCTCCCTGTTCCTTGATCTCCACAGGGAAAACTTGAGGCAAAGGTTTAGGCTAGGAAGAAAGAAAAGTGTTTTGTCCAAAGAGAAGAAAAAGACAGATTTTCCCTTGACATCAAGAGAAAGTCTGTATCGTAGGGCATTGGACATTTCTTGATTTTATGGGGTTTTTTTCCCATTACCCATGAGAAAAGGGCTCTGATTTTTCTGGAGAAGTAAGTTGTTAAAGCTGTTCCCTGAAGATTTGATTTGCTCATGCAAGGTGAAAGCAGCCCATAGCTCTCCTGTGTAATAGAGCCTAGGATATGAAGGAGAGAAGAAATCTTCCTGCAGTGTTACTTTTAGCTATTAATATACTTATTGCTGTTACATATGAGTTTAACTCATGGAAGTCTTTGGCTTTTCTTTATTTAAATAACCATGTGCCATTAGAGTCCCCTGTGACAGCTGCCCTCTGGGCATGTGGTAGCAAATGGGAGGGCGTCTGCTCTGTCCAGGCTGGGATACCACTGAAGCAAAAGCATGAGGGTATCTCTGGCCAAGGCTGTAAACCCCCTTATCTCACTTGGATAATACAGCTCAAACCAGTGCCATTAAAACCAGTACAACATTTGACAAAACTGGGCAAATGAAGGAGTATCAGCCTTCTGTCAGAGGCACAAAAAGTTTTTGAGAATGCCCCTGCCCTCAGGAGTAAAACTGAAATAACACTGTTCAGCACAGTAGAGTCTCTCAAGGAATGAAGCTAGGTTAAGCAGAATAAAAATCCTGTCTGCCACTTGTTTCTGGCATTTTCCCAGCATGTCTTCTGAGCACAGGATGCTCACTGCTGGCCATCTCCCCTTGTCCTCTCTCTGCCATCTCACTGGCATTATTTCAAGGTTTGCATTGCTTTCTTCAACCCTTTTTTGCTGGCTAGTTTAGCCTTTCATTTATAAGAGATGTAAAATTTTGCCATCCTCCTGAGTGTGTTTAATTTTAGTGTGTGTTTAGCCTATGTGCTTTGAAGCATACAATTTTTCTTATATAGCTTCTTCATTTGCAGTATTTGGAAATTAAATTTTGATATTGTGCCTTTGAAGAAAGGCATGATGCGTTTATTTCCATTCTTTATGGCTACCTCATAACATGGGTTTAACCCTTTCTGTGCAAAATCCTTGCCAATATATAATGGTCCTTTGAGACATGCTGCAGTTTCCTGGGATATTGCTCCCTATTGCAGTGACACTGGTGGCTGTTCCTGAACAGGAAAATATTTGTCAAATTGTAGGATTCGTCTGGCCAAATGAATGTTCAGCATTCTTTTTTGACTTTTGTCTTCATTGCTGGTCAGGATGTCTCCTCTGTGGATACATGGGGAGACACAGAGGCTGTCGACTGGCTGGTACAGACTGCAGTCCAAAAGCCCTACCCAGGCTAATTCTCTGTGTGGTGCACCAAGAGTATTCAAAAGTGAACATTACTATTCTGATGATGCTTTCCCTCTGTTTTGGTTTGGGAGTCCAAACCAAAACAAACAAACCAAAACCTCCAACCTTTGGTTGGGAGGTTTGGGAGAAAAGTGGATCTTTTCTGTGAGATATGAAGCACTGGGCTCCCTAGGCTTGTGTTCCTCTCCCACCTGTGGAGGAACCCAGCATCCAAGCAGGATCTGTCCCTGCAGAGCTGCCTGTGGAGTAAGTTGCCAGCTAGCTGTAGTGTGTGTTCACCCATGGCTTGAAATATTGTCAGAGGGAGAATCTGTGGAGGATTGCTTGTCATCTGATTGCATTATTTTTCAGCCACACAAGCAATAAATATTTAAAGTCTGGTTGTAGGCGATGTAACAACTCTGTAAATACATGCTTCTGAATACAGAAGTAAGAGGCTGATCTTTTCTTTTAAGAGGAAACAAATACATCTCTGTTTGGCATAAAGTGTCCTCCTCCTCATTCTGTAAGGAAGAATATGTTGAGGCAATTTTTCTGCTATGAATGAAGGTGAAAACTAAAGGCAGAAAAGTACTGCTGCATATTTATTGCTACCTCCTGGCGATCCTCTGTTCTTTTCCATTTGTCAGATCGAAGTATTAGATCAAAGCCCAGAAAAGAAAGACAAAGAGTGAGAGAGGGGAACTGAGAGAAATGGACAGCTTCACTCTCTCTTGCTGCATTCTCTCTCCCTGCCTGTCCCCACCCTGTTTTTTTTCCTGACAGAGAAGCTGTGAACAGTAATAGAGATAGGAAGCAGTGTGGGAGTTCCTGTGATATTTTCTGTCTTCTCTACAGCATCACATGAACTTCCACTATTCCAAGTAATTTGGTTTTACAGGAATACTTACAGCTAGCTTTCACAAGCTGAAATTGAGTATTGGCATGAGCCTGAAGATGCTGGGCCCATATCAGCACTAGTGGAAGAGGGCAGCGGTGGCCAGAGAGGTGAGAAAGACCTGTGGATGTGACTCAAAAATGAGTGCACTATCCTTGTCCTTGAACATTCATCAAAGACTTTGTGTAATGTGGAAATAGATCCAGCCTGTTTTTATGTCCTTTTTTATGATTAAATTAGATTTTTTGCCTTTAGAATAGTTTTGGAAGGAAAAAAAGTACTCTGGCATTGACTGAAGGGAGATCTAGGGTCTTAGCTGATTTAAGCCGAGCAGCAGAATTATGGCAGTGGGAAAGTATCTGGTTCTGCACATTGCCCTCTCTACCTTTCCTGGTTTTTCTTTTTTCAAAAGAGCTTCTCGTATTTTTGGAGGTGATTTTATGAAGTGCTTTTGCAATTGAGAAGTAACTTGGTGATTTGACTCATGTGGTTTGTTTCTCCTCTGTGAGGCATAGTTAGCAAAGTTTTTTGAATGTATAAATGATTAGCTAAATGTGATGATGTGTGAAGAATCTTACACCCCTGCTGTTTCTGAAATCCATTTAATGAACAAATTCCTTAGTGGTCATCTCAGAACCAACCACTATCAAACAACTCTTACCTACTAAGAGAAATTTCTTTTTCAAAAAGCCTAGCTTAGGCATAGTAGAATATTTATTACATGGCTGGCAGTATTCTTCTGCCTGAGGGATGGACTGCAATTACAGCATGGTAAATATTTCATTAGAACAAAGCAAAACTGCATGCGAAGTAGCCTTCCCTTTATTTAAAACATTTATTAAAATACACCATTAGAATCTACATGGGAATAATTCTTTCTACCTAATCTACCAGCTAAGCTACAATTTTAGGCGTGACATTTTGTTATTACAAAACCTTGCATATTAGAGCAATCTATCTTCTCCTCTGAGAAAGACGGACATCTTAACACAGATTAAACGTGGTGTACACTGATGCTCCTTATACCCTATACATTCTGGCTTCTTCAAGGCAGAAAGAGCAGGTGCAGTGATTTACCCTTGACGTCAGGGTGTCAGTGCCCTTAAAAAATCCCTTCTCTTCAAAATGACGATGTAAATGTAATTTAAGTACAGGACCTAAACACAAATGAATTTTGAATTCTGCGCACGAGAGTGGGAAGTAGTCACTTGATAGTGCATAACGATGCATGCGCAGTTTTGGAGAGTAGTGTTCTACATTAAATACTTCCTGAGTTCCACTTGTTTTAAAATCGCACACTTCTCCGGACAGTGAAAAAAGAGACAAAGACAATTCTTGAGGGCTCATCCAACTGCAGCAATTTTCTTAGTGAATAGAAAAGTCATCTAAGAGCACATATGAGGAACAAGGTCTTACTGAACAGTAATCTGGCTGTAACTCCTTTTCACTGGAGATCATCTTTCTACTAGAGCACCAGATTATACAGCGTTATCCTGGGCAACCCAATATGTTATTGTATTCCATATCTACCTGTGCCCAAAATTATTACTGTCTCTCTAAGACCTGGCAGCTGGACACGGAAGCATAGAGGGCAGCGTGCCAGGTCCTTTTAAGGTCAAGATCGCTCAGGCAGAATTCTCTTGCCCTTTCCCTTTCTTTCTTGAGGGGAGGCTGGGACAGGGCAAGGCAGAAGCCTTCTTTTTTTCTCTTCGAGCTGCTTGCCTGCTTGCAAGAAACTGCATTTTACAATGCCAAACTGCTTTAAGGAAAATTTCACAATACCTGTCTACAGCCACAGTGCGGAGCCAGAGCCATCGGGGCTGGGAGGTGCTGGTTTCGGTGCTTAGGGACACCACTTGTGGCAACACACCAATGAATGCCTCAGAAACTGCAGTGCTGGCACCAACCAGGTCCAGGCAGCCGAGGAGGAGGCAGAGAAATTGACTCTGCAGGTTTGCCGAGTTCTCCGGCTCCTGAGTTTGCCAGCCGACGGAGTCTTTCAGCTGCCTTTGTCAACGAAGCTGCCAGGGCTGGAGAGATTGAGGGGGCATTGCCCCTTCGATTCAGCAACTTTGTAACCACTTATTATTTACAGTTATTTTGCCTGTTGATGTTTCATTTTTTTAGTAAACTGTTACTTTTTCACTTACATTTACATTCATTTGTCTCTCTTTATAGGCGCAAAGCGAAGGGTTAAAACTAAAAGGAGAGGTAGTTAATTTTGGAATGTCTCCCCCTTTAAATTGTCTTAAACCAAGATAATGTTTAGGCAATACCCCACTTTATCTGCTAGAGGTCTGCGATGAGGCCCCGTCTGTAGCCTGGACCTACAGTGATAACAGCCTTCTTTCTTCTGCAAAGGCTAAGAAATTAAAAGAAAAAGATCACCTCACTGTAGCAGTCATAGGCAGCCTCAAACCTCAACTCAAGTTTTGTTCTTGATCTCCCTAGACTCTTAGAAAGTTGCAAAAGTACTTAACTGTGCTGCAGAATGTGCAAAACCATTTCTCATGGATCAGCATTACACTCATAGCATGACTTTCCATCTCTCTCAGCTGCTGCCTCTGCTGCTGTCCAGCGACAGGGAGCTCCAACTTGTCTCTGGGCAAAATGCACTTCTTCTTGGCTGTGTGAGTTGTTTTTAAGTTGTTGTGAGCTGTAAACAAGCAGGATGACTTTACCAGAGAAGAGTCAACCAAGATTTCTGGCTCACATTAGCTAGTCCAGAGAATTTTATTGTCTTATTGGTGTGTTTTGTCCTAACATCCCGAGCTCCATAGTGACTTCTCCAACTACACTGCAAAGCTGACACACTGCAAAAGTTAATGGACAGTGAAAACTGTCTCTAGAGAGCCCTTACCATACTTGATGTTACAAGCATCCAGATGCTGAAAAGCTGTGTCCCCTTGTTTAAAGCCGAGGCTGTTTCTCACCCTGAGAAAGGGATCCTGCTGTAAATCTACTCTGGGGCATAAAATCACCATTTATTGCATGCGGCATGAGCTAGCTCCCAAAATGCAGCATCAGCTCCAGAGACCAAAATGAGTTTAGGTTCAATGTTGGTTTCTTGTGGGTTGACTCCAGACTCTGAGGATGCAACTGCAAAGCATTCTAGCGAGACTCACAAGAATGTGCCAGTGGACCACAAGTGAGTCTCCAAAGCTGCACTCCCAGGGCTGGGCTTCCATGCAGTGCAATACAGAAGTCCTGAGCAAACAGAAGCTTAAGCCAGAGCATTTTCAGAGGACTGGGCAACTGAGCCACAGGAGCCCACAGATGTGCTGCCCACTCTTCCCAGCCTGATGGGCTGGCAGTGAGGGGAGGCCATACTCTTCTTCCCAGTGCCTCCTCCTCCAGGGCTGGCAAATACAGGATCATTTCAGGACCCTTTGAAATAGCTCTAAGCTACTTAAACTTTGACACCTCAAGCTTTTTTTCCCTTTTTTTCCTTTTTTTTTTTTCCTTTTTGTTTCCTTTAATTCCTTCTGTCAGAGGTAGAAATGAGTTGCTCGGAGACATGGAGTCTGAATTTACAGAGCTGGTCGTTGGGATGCAAGGCAGTGCCTGAGCATTGGAGGTTGAAGATTTCATGTGATAAAAACACCTGAAGTAACACTAAAATAGGTTTTGGGTGCCTAATTTCTTTGGAAACCTAATCCCTGCACTCTCTCTTTGCAGGTCACAGGATTAATGCAGCATCCACACAGACACGCTCTCCTTCAGAAAGGTAGTGAGGCACTCTGTGCCTGTCTTTATATTTAGCGCTAATACATGAAAATAACCATGCCAAGATTTGTGTACAGTCCTGTGCCAGAAGACAGACTGTCCAGCTCCATCTTGATAATGCTGCTTTCCTTCACTCAGAAGTCAGAGCAACGAAATCTCACAGAAATGCACTTAAGCATACTTATATTGTACTTAAAAGCAACAGTGGTTAAGTACAAATGTAGTGCTCAACAATGCTCAGCAAAAGAACTGAAGAGGATTTACAGCTCTAAGTTAGCAAACCCGATAGTAAAGGACAAAAAAGTATAGGTATTTTCTGCCTCCTGGGAGGTTAATGAGGATGTACCAAAATGGAGGTGGGTCTTAGGAGGTGCACTCCTTCCAGAGAGTGCTCTCTTGGTGGAAGTGTTAGCATACCTCCAGCAACATTCCTTCTGGTTTTTTCTCATATAGATAGTAGATTGATAAGCTTTGTGTCTTGGTGTGATGCACTTCACTCATAAGAAAGAAGCCACCGTATACTCTATCAATATAACGTGCATTAATGTTCACTGGTAAATGTGACAGTGGTTTAATAAGATTTGAATGCAAGGTACACTTGATTAGTTACTGCATAGAGAACAGGGTCAGACAAAACCATCAGAGAGACCCTTCCACTCAATCATGAGGTTCAGAATAGACTGTCCTGCTTTCTAGAAACCTTCTCAGAGAGCAGCCTAGGCACAGCTGAGTCCACTCCTAGTCCAGACTTGGTCAACGGTTTAGGTTGAAAGGGTTATATGTGCACAGTCAATCCTTTAGATCACTTAGCTAAGAAGTTATGCTATTAATCACTTAGTGAGGATCTGTTATGGGAAGGGATCTCTCGGCCTGAAGGAGCAACCTTGAGAGGTGTCCCTGCTCAAGGAGAGATCCTGGCGTGCAGCCCACTGCCGTACAGGAGAGCTCCACAGGCCCTGGGCTGGCCACTATTTATAGAGAAAGATGAGTGACTTACGGTCACATTTGCATACCAGCAAGGCATCTGGGTGACCATTCCAGACAGCCCTTGGCTACCATATTGCCATCTGCCCCAAAGTCCAGAGTAAGGTGGATGCAGCTATCACATCCTCCACTAGTGGTTATTGCTTAAAAGGGGTGGGGGAAAGCACACCTCACAGGATATTAAGAGTCCCAAAGATCCACAGCACTAGAAATTTGCAGTTATATTTAATACTTTAAGTAGTTATTGAAAGCATGAATATGTTTCTATCAAGATACCTTTAAATCCTATAAGCCAAAATCTTTCCTGCAAAACAAAGCATGGGAACAACTCTCTTCTGGAAAGGTGCCTTGTTTTGCCTTTTTGATCATGAATTCTACATCTCTGGGCTTGTCTGGATTTTGTTGGAACAATTTTTACATCCAAACTCATATGTATATCATCTGTCATCCAATTATTGGAGGTTATTCAAAGGTTGTGTTTTAAGTACTCATTGGAGATACAAAGCAAGAGTTTCATTCATTGACAGCGATTGCTGAACAAAGGCTTGGAAATCCTAAAGGAACTATCAAAATGGATTTGAACTTCTACACCATGAGAAGAGTGTTGTGAAGTCGGTGTGACCTTGACAGAAACAGCAGGTAGCTGTGCTCACACCTTCTGAAGTATGAGGGACATGTTTGCATAATTGACTGAAGGTGCTTTTCATGTGACTGACAAGTTGACGGCTATTAGTTATCTTAATATTTGCTTGGGGTTCTGAGCCTGCACCAAGCGATTAAAGATACTTTTGGAAATTAATGGTTTTGTTTGCACTCCTTCCCCTAATTGTTTGCTAAATAATTTACCATCATTGCATTTCAAATCTCTGAGTACTGCAAATAGTACTTACATAGTATGGTTTAATGCAGTGGGAAGTAAATACAAATGTGTAAAGAATGTGTGGAAGAAAGGAGGAAGGAGTGAGTACACCTGGGCTTTAAGAGTAAACCTTAATAGGAACACAAGTGTCTTCCTCACCTAAATTTGATCATTTAGATGTGGCTGGTACCAAAACGCTATAATGTTTCAGGCAGACGCGCAGAGTCTGTTTTTATTATGTGGATGTTAAGTGGACTGTTAGGAACTTGAAGACTGTAGCAAATTTTCCAACAGTTTGCATTTCTGAGTCTGAAGTAGCACACCAAATTAGGTCCCTCCAGAAACCAAACTCTCTACCCCTCCCTCCCTGAAACCTTTTTTGCTGCACGCATTGGTTCTCAGCATCCCTCATCTGAAAACCACTGGGCAACTTTCTATGTATTTCTATTTCTTTCTTTCCTCTGTTTTCCTTTAGGTCATAGTGATGCCTGTGGTGTTCAGGCTGTTCTGTAAATATGGTAGATATCCTTTCAGTATAAATATCACCTCATCATGCCCTACCAAATTCATGGCTGGTTTGTAAGCATGTCGTGTATTGCTGCTATAATTTCTATTGAGCTGAAATAAAACAAACGATGCAGTAATATTTTTTAAGAAGAAACTGAAATTCTGGGAAAGAGGTAATGAAAAGCTCAGTCTTTTGTAATTTCTGATCTGAATTCACAGTGGTCTGAATTTGCGAGCAAGAGGGAAGCTATGGGACTTTTTCTTTTTGAACGTCATTATCTTGCTTAGATCACTGAAACTTCTGCGACTTTGCAGTCATCATGCAGTCCAGAATTCAATTAGTGAATAATTACCAGAAGGCATTGGTCAGCCTTGGATGGCTGCAGTTGTCACTGCTGTGCCTCATCAACAACAGAAACTTTTAATATTAGGAAAGAATTCTGGCCAGCTTGGATAAGGTGTCCCATGTCAGTCCTGAGGCGACTACTTCCCTTATGTGTGAGCCACGATAAGCTTATATAAAACTGATAAAATTGATTATGCTGATTTGTGGTAAAACAATGGCTGAAAACACAGATTTCTGCAAAATACTGACCAGCTTCCCTCCTTCTGTGTGACAATGCAGCCCTTCTAATGATTAATATCCTTAGATGACCCCACTACTGAGGTCAGCTGAGGTCAGTCTTAAACAGCAGCCCAGCATCAGTGGATGTTGAATGGTTGTGATAGAACCTTTTTGTTAGATCTAATTTAAGCAATAGTTGGTATTTCCCCATTTCCATTATAAACTGCAGAAGTTTCTGAAAAAAAAGTATAGAAAAATTTCATGGGGATAAAATAGAAAAATGCCATTTCCAGAGCCCAGAGCAATCCTGATTAACTACATTAGTCATTCTTTGCTGGAAAAAAGATGAAAAGGAACAAGTGTGGAGTGCATTGCGCCTCATATTGCCTCATGCCCCTGTTCATGGAGAGAGTCCTTCCCATTCCCAGTGAATGTCTTGGTACTGCTCACCCAACCAATGCACTGGCTCTCCCTGAACCCATATTGGCTAGTGCTGTACCTGTAGGTGTAGATGTATCTGGTCTATACCTGCAGACCTCTGGCAGTATATAAACCTACGTAAGACTTTGATGTCCGTATAAAGAAATATGGACATCAAAGTATGGTATAAACCATGATATTCAAACTTGTTAAACAACCAAAAGCATCTCTGCTTTGTGCCAGATTAATACAGGCAGGTCTTTCCAGATGTTATTTGGCTGTTCTGAGTACTTGGCTATCATCTGTTCCTCTCTGCTGTGTGTAGCAGGGCTGACAGCTGGGGACAGGAGTCACAGCTTCACTTATCCAAATTCAGAGGAAGACAGCAATCAGGCTTCCAGCCCCTGAAGGCTTCTCAGTTCCTGGCTGTTAAAAAAGCATTCACATATAGATAGCAGGGACAACCTTTGGAGACAGAAGGGCAGGGCAAACTCTCAAACCTGGTTGAATATCAAATAACTATCATTCTGCCACATAAAGACACAGAGCTGTTGAGCTGCTGTGCACAGACTCACGATTGCCAGCCATGTTCTTACCCCTGGTCTAGGCAGGGTATGCACACGTGTGCATGCAGCCTGGTAACTGCCTCTGTCATGCACTCTGTCTGTTCCTCTTGGCTCCATATAGATTCATAATGGCCAGAATATTTTTGACAGGCCTGAGGCAGAATTCATTCTTTTCATGCACAGAATATAATTAAGTCATATTTGGAAGAAAAAATGTGGTTTTTTTTTTCATGGATGTTTGTTCATATACTAAATACAATATTATGAGTTCCTTGAACTGAATTTGCTAGAGGAACTGCACTTATTTGCTTTCCTTCTTTCCTTTGCCTCCAGCTGCCTGTTCCAGAGCAGGGACTCCCATTCTTCTCTGTCCACATATTACAAAAGCATAGTCTACAGAAGAGGATTTATGCAGCAAATGGTACTGCTGCCCTCTACTCGTTGAAGGAAGCATTACCATTTCCTTATTAATCAAGAACACAGCTCAGTTTATGTCCCAAGTCATCTTTGTTTTCCCTGAGTCTAAATATTTAATCAGAATTTTTATCTCACTTGCACTATGCATCCACCCCAGACAATCCACCCACGTGTTCTCTTTTCCCTTAGCCACAGCAACACAAAACAAGGAGTTGCATGTACATTACAGTTTCCTATTCCTTGATGGGACTAGGAGGAACTAATAAGACGCCAGCTCTGTCAAAAATGTTTCCTGCAGCTGTGCCATTAATAATGCGTCTCTCTCACATGGATTCTCTTGGCTTCTGTTGTTGCTGAGTGCTTACTACAGTGGGGACCTTCATTTGGCAGACAGCCGTTGCAAAACTTATCTATATGATATAATAATATATAATATTATATAATAATAATAATCTATTGTAAACCCAGCTCCTAATTTATTTTGCATTTGTCTTTGATAGATCTTTGAGTTTCACTGTGGTTATTAACTGTGATTAAGAGAAAATTTTGTTCCTGTATGTCCAAATCACTGTGACTCAAAATTTAACTAAAATTGAAAGACTATGTACAGTGCTGTTGCTTGCTCAGCAGGACTCTCCAACACTTACATTCCCTTTGACACGAGCAGAGGGCTTTTTCTGTGGTCTGATGTGTCTTCATGGTGCTTCTGTGATTAACCTGCAGTTGTGAGCATTTTGCTATCTGTGTGTCTGACAGGGGAATTCCACACTGAAAATTTTCTCTAGAATGACTTCAGTTAAAAAAACCTTGGATTTTCCAATTTTCCTTTTGCAACGATTTTTAATTTTTCTGCCTATCTGATTCCTTTATGACGTGAGTACTGAGGACACGTCTAAAACATTTAAGGGATGTTGTTTCCAAGTGTGTCCTTGCTAAGCCTTTCTCTGTCTGGGGATTTGCTACACATAAAAAGTAATATTAAACCGCAGTGGTATCTTGGAATTAGCCTGTTTGCAGATACTTTGCTTCTGGCAATGTTTGTGCAATACATCAATGTAAAGAAATAAAGATGATATTTTCTGATTTACAAATGTAGTCCTCTTTAGAAAAATGCCTTGATTTTTCCTATTATATTCTTTTCAAATGGCACAAAATTGCTCTGTGTTTTAAAACACTCTTGCCGAAAGTTTTATGCATTGGCATTTCCTTCTGGCCTCCATAAATGCCATTACAGCACCCAAAGGAATATTGTGGTCTGGAAGCATTTCTAAAAGCTTAACAATAGAAGGAATATGTTAAATCCTAGAGAAGTAGGAATTAATGAAAGCATCCCACATCTTTCTTTTTTCTTTACCTTGTTTTTGAGCCCTTTACCACTGGGACATGAGTTCCAACTCATTTTTAAACCTGCTTGATTCATTCTTTTCTTGGAGCAGTGTAAAGGGCTGCAAACAGAGCAACTCTGGCTTAGTCCATGAAAGCACTGATGTGCTCACCATGAGGCATATAATTCACTCAGGGGATTGTTGTCTGCTGAAGCAATGGAGGAGATGGCTGGTAGAAATTTAGATGGTGATGTTTCAGTAAATGCATCAATAGCCTGTACATATCTATTTGCTATTAACTTGTTTGTCAACGAAAAGAAATTGTGTAATACCTAGTGATGCCTCCAGCTGGCACTAGTCAGAGTCTCTACAGAACTACAGCTACCCTTTACTATGAAATTCTCAGGCAGAAAATTGTAAAGACATTCAAATGATCATTTCAGAGAAGACAACTTTTTATTATGATTTATTTCTCAATGTCTCTGCCTCACTTGTGTGGTATTAAATTAAATTTTTTTTCCTTTTCAGCCCTCACACAAGTAAATTTATTTTTAACTGCCAGATTGAGTTATCTAATGCATCTTTCACACCCAAAAATGCTGAAACACGGTCTAGTAATAGCAGCTCTGGACCATGGTTTTTAAAGTGTAAACACTTCTCTTAAAATAATAATAAAAAAAGCTCTTAAAATAATAATTTCATAGTAGTGAGATTTATACTTGCCACATGATGTGCTAAATTATGTCCAAATTTTAAAATGGATCTCAGCTGATTTGTAGGATGCATGTTAGCAACTAGTTTTTATCAATGCTTTTGAAAGAAAGAGTTGGAGATAGGCATAGAAATAAATTAATACGGAAATCAGGAATACAGAAGTAAACAGTTGAAAGAACTGGCACAATATTTAATACTTGAGACAACTTAGTGATTCAGGAGTCTTTTCTTCATGATAGAAAAGGCTGGTGTTTCTGCCCTATTAATTGGAATGTGGCTGTTTTAACTATGAGACCCAGAGCTCCAGTAGGAAAAGGGAGGTCAGAAAGTGGGGTGTGGGCTGAGAGGAAAAATCCATCTCTGCCAGAGAGCTGCTGTTTGATGCAGCAGCTGACCCAGGTGAGGAAACTCTTGGCTCATCCTGACGTTTTATTTTCATCATTTTCTGATGGTTTTATATGACCCGTATGCATACCTCTGTCCAACCACAGTGAAGAGTAAACAGGAGCAGAGCTGAGAAAAGGAAACTTAATAGATCCAATCAGTACTGAATATAGGTTATATCATAAAATCCATTGGTTCCTATGGTGTGGCACTGTACAGGTCAGTTAAAGATAGTAGTTTTGAATATTTGTTTTGCAATATAAGAACATAAGGCACAGAAAGGGCATCTCTGAAGGCATGGGAAGGACTTTACTGAGAATTGGAGTCTGGGAGGATAGGAAAGAGAAAAAATTATTTTGTTTTTCTCTATTATTATATTCCTTCCTCAGACATTTGCTGCTGGAGACTCTGAGACAGTCCACAAGGCTGGAAGGACCTCTGCAGTGCCCCTGTCTGTCTGGGCTTGAATGCTCATTCCCAGGGTCAAGGACCAAAGGAAGATGTGCAGGAACCGTGGAAATTCCCAGTGGAACAGCTACACACACTCCCAGAGCTGCCACTGAAGGTGGGCAGATGAGTACCGGGCTACTTTTCTTCACAAAATGTCTCGCGGTCATGTCAGGTATTTTCTCATATTCATTTCTGTTCGAGGACACGTGACAAGAGCAGAGGCAGTAAGTGTACTACAGCATTGCTGGAAGGCTGTGAGAGCCTGTACCCTCATGGACATAAGTAATCTTGGTTCTGTCACAGTCTGTGCTCGGGGACGGAGGGAGAGAGAGAGGGATGCAGGGAGGATGGATGCTCCTCGCATTTTTGCCCATTCTGGAAACACTATTCCAGTTGATTTTTTAAAAAAGCGTTTTCTCTTCTAAGGTAGGCTTCCGATGGTGGTTTCTTAAATGGCGGGGACACCTGGTGGTGCTAAAGGAATACTGCAGAGCATCCAGCTGATCTCAGAGTGCCCTCTGGGTGCCTTGGACAGTATGAGAGAGCCCGTGATGCAGGGCAGGAGGGAAGGGGCCAGAATGGCCAGAAGCAGTCATCAGCTCCTCGGCTACTCTTTGTTTGCAAAGAGGCATGTCTTGGGGTGACTCTATCATGTGTATCCCCTATCATGCTCTATGCCCAAAAAGTAATATTGTGCCTTTCAATATGGTGCACAAGACACCATAACAATTTGTTATGGAAATGAATTTAAAATTTTAATTTCTATAATTTTTAATCATTAAGAAAACTCATTATAAATTGATAACTGTACTTATTTAAGGCATGGACAAAATATAGACCCAAATCTTCTGCAGCTGCAGTGAGTTATGTATATGAGAAACACAATTAGTACACAATTCTTCTGTGACCAGCCAGGATAATAATGCTGGTATTTCAACATCAAATCAACATTCTTCATATTGTTTGTAATAATTTTGCACGTGAGGAGAAAATGTGGAGCAAGGTTGTATAGGTACCTGCAGAAGTTGCAGAAGGATGACTCTTTGCTACATGTTTAACCCTGCTGAGGGGATTTCAGATCTGGCATCACAAAGATTCCTCAACCAGGAACAGGAATAGAGGGTCCCTGCCTTTGGCCAGGAGGAGGAAAGGGAGGACCAGACATACTGGACTGCATGGATTTGATGTCCTGGCACATCAGATCCACAGAAGTACAAAGCTTTGGTGGATACTGGTGCACAGTGTACACTGATGCCATCAAAACAGAGGAGTGCAGAACCCATCTGGATCTCTGGAGGGACAGGGAGTTGCCAAGAATTGTCTGTATTAGAGACCGAGTTTAACAGAGGTCAAGTGGGAAGAGCACCCCATTGGGACTGGCCTTGAGGCCCCTTGTATCCTTGGCATTGACTACCTCAGGAGGTAATATCGCACCAACAGAGATTCTCAAAGTCCCATCCGTGAACTGATTCATCGACTGGAGAGGCAAGCAGCTGGATCTGCTTGCCTTTTAAGAGCCCCATATAGGTGAAACTGTGTTGCATTGCATTCCCATGCATACAGCTTAAACCACACATATGTCCTTAAACCATCTCCATATCATACATTTTTCATTAACTACTATCCCGTGTCCTTTCACAGAGAGATAATATATTCCCGTTAATGACCTTTCTCCTTCCCTCCAGATCCATGACCTGGGCTCCATTCCATCAGGATGAGTGGTCAGGACAGGAGAAACAGCATACTTGATTGTTGGTCACCAGCCCAGCTCTGTTGTCATCACACTCTCCTCACTCCTTGCAAATTCATTCTTCACCAGTTCAGGTCATTCCTGCAACATACAACTGCTGTATTACCCACCAAGTACACCTGGGTCCTTCCCATGGCAGAAGAAATCCACACTGACTTCCTCAGGCACTTCCCCATGCGTATTGTGGGAATGTTATCTCCTCTCGCATTGTGTAGGGGTTTTTTTTTGGGTAGGACTAAAGTGGCTGGCAGATCCTGTAGCGTTAACCAGCCAAGTGGCATCTCATAAGTTTGCATTCCAATGCTTCCATGCCCCATTACTTAATGCTTTCAACGTAGTCTTCAGCAGTCCTTTATACCTCTCCATCTTTCTAGAGCGTTGGGAGTGATAAGGGACGTAATATATCCACTCAAGACCACGTTGCCCAAGAGTTTATAAAGTTATTTCTAAAATGAGTCCCCTCATCTGAACTGATTCTCTCTGGGGTACCATGTCACCACAAAATGTGTCTCTCAAGGCCTGAGATGGTATTTGGAGCAGTGGCAATGGCTTACAGCCATCCAGCCAATGCCTCTACTGTGGTGACTCTGTAGCTCTGGCAGTGTAATATGACACAATGTGTCCTAACTCTCACCACCTCCGTAGGAGTCTTTCCTTGTCCTCCTCATATAGAAATTAAAACAACATAGAATGACCCTTCAACCCCATCACAGCTCCTGTCCTAAACCCTCATAGCCAATCTCTTTGTTCTCAGATGAGTAGGTAGCCAAGCAGTAGAACACCCATTCATTATCATCAGACAGTTTGCCTTCCTTACCTACTTCATGATCCTCTTAATCCTATTTCTGTTGTTGGAGCTTTAGAAAACAAATTACTTAACCTGTAAAACTACTCTAATAGTTGATAAAAACTTTGGTCTTGTAAACCGAAGATTGAAGATTATACCTCTTATTAGAGTTCTTTCCCTTCAGAAAGAAAACCTTTATCTACAGCTCCCAAAGCTGCTACTTTAAACTACTTTTTGACTTCTCTCTACCCTAAACTGCACAAATCACTCCCCAAGATAGCCCCCACAAAAGTTCTAAGATGACAAAAAGAGTTAGCAACAACCCCAAGTGTGCAACCAAGAACCACCCCGGTCCCCACGGATAGAACACGGCTACATCAATAAAATCCAATTACACAGAAAACTCACCCCCAGTATCAACAGTGTCTACACCAAACCAACACTCAGAACTACTGGAATCATAACCAAAGCTTGTCACACGCCATACCAAACAACTCTTCAATCCCCCCAAGTTTCTGGAAAGGGGTCCACTGCCAGAGACAGAGTAAACAAAACCCACTAGTATTCTGCCCAAATACACTAAATACAGCACCAACGACCCAAAGGAGGTACCTGGACTCATCAGCCACCCACACCCAGCAAGAGATGCCAATACTAAACCTACCATCCTATAATAGTAAGAAGGATTGGACGCAACTGCCAATTCTCCTGAAATAAAGCATGCACCCAAAAGTATAACAAAAATTCTCATAATAATTTCTGCTTAGCCTTCCTCCAAGACTTATGGTTACATTACATTAACAATGCTTTTCATTATTATATTGCAAAGTCTCTATTCTGCAGCTGGAGAAATACAAATTTATCAGAAACCTATTTTACGTGGTGGATTGGGTTTTTTTCGGTTGGGTACACCCCTCATTCCTCTGTAAGTAAAATTATAGGGCCAAAGAGTTCTGCTTTCCTCTGGTCACAGAGCTCAGGCATGGAGGGGGTCTCAGCTTGTGTAGGCACAGCCACCTGCTGGCACACTGAGAGCCCGTTTTGACAAGGGTCGAGGGTGTGAACAAGAGTAAATGTGATGTATTTACACAGTAAAGAGCTGCAGAAAGCGTGTAAAATGGCCACAAGAGGGCAGAAGCATCCCAAGATTAGGTCTCCAGCTCTTAGGTGGCTTTCCCTTCCCTGGATTTCTTTTACATTCAAATTCATAAAACCCTCTTTGAACAAAAATGTAAGCACATGACTTAATGCTGTTATGACCAGATGAATTATTAACTCAATCCTTAAACAAAAAAAAACCAAAAACCCCAACAAGCCTGAGCTGATTTTTGTTTATGGTCTGATGGAAACATCAGGTTTCTTGGGAACGAGGGGCTTCAGGGTCTTAATAGCATCCTTGCTTCCTCTCTCACATTTTTCTTCATATCCAGTTGCAAGTCAAGTTCTTTCACTCGAGAAAAAGAAAATGAAGAAAATATGCTAATTTCTTCAGGTATAATAGTCTTTAAAACATTATCTCCCCTTGCCACTCCTTGTTTATTCATCTTTTGGTTCTGATACCAAGAGGTTGTTTTTATGTATTTGACTTTAGTTATGTAAGTATCTTTGTTAATTCCACTGAGGCCATAACAGTAAAGCAAAGATACAAGAATTTTCGGGATTATGGCTCAATGGCACTCTCTTTCTAAGGAACAAGATAACACCAGTCCTGGAAATCTCTCTATGCACAGAAATTAGCTCCAAAATTGTTTCTAATTATTTCAAAGAAGCATGATGAAATTGTTTTCTTTCCATCAAATTATATAAATCTCTGGTTTTAAAGCTTAAATCCAAATCTGAGTCTGCTCTGGATCTGACAGGCACACAACATCCCCCCTGTGCACAGAAATGTTCTCATGAGCCCTGCTCAGCTGGCAGATGGGTTCCAGCAGTGTGGATGAGCCCACATGGGCAAGCAGAACCTCTGTTGGACTGGGAACAGAATCTGAGCCACTCCAAATAGTTCCAGAACATCTCAGTGAAAAAAATAAGCCTTTACTTTCGAGGTCTGAACAATGACTGGTTTTTTTTCCATAATGCTGAATAACTAAGCTGAAATATATATTATAAGCAAAACTTGTAATGACCATTTTTAGAAACAGTTTCATTTATCATGTAATGAAAAGGACAGATAGAACCCCTAAAGAACTTAGCTGAATTCCTTGCTTAATGTAATGCATTCCTACTGAATCAAATCCATCTTTTAAACAGGGAAATTCATTTAATGGGGAATTGAATAATATCAATACTAGTAATATAGTAGTGTTAAAAAAACCCCACAGACAATAGCATGAAGGGTGAACAGAATCAGGAATAAACCCCTCTCTTTTGGTGTCATTTGCATGCTCTCCTGGTGTTGAGATAGACCCTTGTACAGGCTAGACTCTTGAGTGGCCTGAGACATCAAAAATCTGGAGATAAGTAAATAACTTACTCTTTCATCAGTCTAACACATCTGAACATTTCACAGTTCACATCTGTGTGACCTTCATTACAATTTAAAGGTGGCATGACATGAAATCTTAATTCTGTTCAGGAATTTCAAACTGACTCAACTTGCAATGCACTAATGATGATGGTTGCTAGTTTCTAGTAATTAATTCTTAAATTAAAATTGCAAATGTCACTAAAGACAGAAATTCTTTTGATGACAAAAATAGAGTTCAAAAATGTTCCTGGCAAATTTGAAAATGGAATTAAAAATAGGATGAAATTAAAAGGAAGCTGGAATTAAATTATCAAAAGACACGCTATATGAGTGGGATGAATCATCCCTATTGATACAGGATGGGGAGCAACTTTCTTCAGCAGTTTTGAAGAAAAAGCTCTGGTCAAGTATGGACTTTGGTCAACCATGTCGTATTACAAAAATGGGAAATGTCATCCTAGGTTGCATTGCCAAGGGTAAAACTTGTAAAATATGTGAAATAATTTCTGCCAGTGTATTCTTCATTGGTAAAGATTCAGCTCAAGTACATTATTCACTTTTGAGTGTGGCCATACAAGAAACAGACCAATGAGATCTGCTTAGTTTAGAGAACTGAGGATGAAAAAGAACATTGACTCCTTGCTACAAGGTGGGAAGCAGGAGCATTCAAGGAGACCCATCCTCAAAACTGGGCTTTTATGGCTGTGAAATGTAAAAAAATGACTGTGAAATGCAAAAAACCCCACTAAAAACCCTTAAGATGCTGATAAGAAACTCCAATACAAAAAAGGGAAAAACAATATGATACAATAAATTAACAAACAAACACACACACACACACATTAGAATTATAGAAAGTAATTAAAAGCAAGGAATGTATCAGTATTTTAGAAATCACTAAATGATGGTTAGTACACTAGAGATGAAAATTTTGCTAGCTTCCCTGATATTCAAATACTACAGCTTCTGAGAAGACCTAATAATTTCTGTGGCCGGTCATCTGATTATTAATTCATCCCCAAAGTAATGCTGTTTCAGAGGGAAGCTCTTCCTGCTTACCACACCAGTCACAAAAAACTGTTCTAGCTTATGTATGATAAGTGGGTCTAATAACATTATGTGCAATTAAGCTCATTTTATGAACTATGCTTCTAGAAAATTCCAGCTCATCTCTTATTTCTGAATAGTTTTATCCTGCTCTTCTCTTTCTGAGAAGCTTTACTTATGATAAATAATGCCAAGGAAAGGCTTAGGTGATCTATAATTCTTATTGCTCATTGTTTTCTATATTCCTAAAGCTACCTTTAGTTAAAATTTACTTCATTTGAGATTGAAGAGGATAGATACATGTGCTCTATAAAATGACATAATAATGTTCTCTAAATGCTCAAGAGATGGCTGCAAGGAGGTGTGCTGGTTTGAACTTGGCTGGCTGCCAGATGCCTACCAAGCCATTCTCTCACTCTCTCAATGGGATGGAAAAGAAAATATGATGAAAAGGCTTGTGAGTTGAGATACAGACAGAGAGATTGCTTAGCAATTACTGTCATGGGCAAAAGAGTCTTGATTGAGGAGGATTAAATCAATTTATTGGCAATTAAAAATAGATTAAAATAATAAGAAGAAAAGACAAAACTAAAGTTACCTTCCTCTGCCCCCTCCCACTTGTTCTGCCCGGGCTCAACTCCAGTACTGGCTCTGGTGGCTCTCCCCCAAGCTGCACAGGGGATGGGAATTTGGCAAGTGGTCAGTTCATAACCTTTCATCTCAGCTGCTCTGCAATCCTCACTTTGTTTCCCTGCTCCATTTCAGGGTTCTTCCCACAGGTGCAGCCCTGGCTGGGTCCCTCTCACGAGGTGCAGTTCTTCAGGAACCGCCTGCTCCAGTGCGGGTTTTGAACAGGATGAGGAATATGTGATTAAATTGTCATAAGGAGCATAAGCGTTAGCCATCCATGTGGTGAGGCCAGTGAAACAAGGATTTCATGGGAAGGATATGGAATTTTGATTACAGGACAAGTTTAAAACAGAGTGAAAAACTTCCTATCAAAATGGTTGCATTGCAGAGTAGGGGTAGAAGAGAGGGTCCTTTGAAATCCCTTCTAATCCTGTGATCTTGTCAGGTTGAAATAATTAGTTGATTGATTCCACATAAGGTAACTTTGCTTTAGGGGCAAAGCCATGATCCATGACTTTAGTTGACTGATATTTGCTGATTTAGTATTTTGTTATAATTTCTCTGGGATTTTTTTGCCCCTTCTTTCTTACTTTAAGCTGGGCTTTTGCCTTTGTAAAGTCTCTTACCTGTAAGCTACTATGTATTTGTCTCTCTGGAATTTTTATAGTGCTGTCCATGTCTATTACCATTCTAGCTTAGTTTTTACCGCATGTAATTGATAGCAATAGCTGCTTCTATCAGACTTCATAAAGTGTTTGGCTTTCTTTTGCTTTCCAGCTAAAAAATTCTGCTTTGGGGTTTGCCCTTTAAAATGTAGAATATATTCATTTATGTTTTGTTTGTGCCATCAGCATGGCTCTTGTTAAAAAACAGACTGTTTCTGAGAGTGGATATTTTCTGGTTATTGCGTTTTTCCTCAGGTGCAGACATCATACATTCAGATATTGGGTTCTGACCTCTTTCTTTTAGGCTGTCTACACAGGCTGTTAATGAGCTTGAATATTGCATTAAAGGCTTGATGACAACTCCCCAGAGAAGAGTAATCTGTGGATGGTGTAATAGCAAGTAAATATTTAAGTCTGTTCCCAAGATGCTCAGGCTGTCAGCTTTGCAAAGCAGTGAAGGCATTTTGCTTTTTGTGCAGTGTTGTGATGTCAGAGGGGGGAGCATTACTGCTGTCCATGTTCTGGTGTGCCTCTGTGGCATCCCACATAAACCTCCGAGATGGCACATAGCAGATACCACTAGCCACTTCCTCTTTCCTTACCCTGTCATCTCTGGGTCCACAGGGAAAAAAAAGTGGGAGGGTTCCCAATCTGCAGCAGAGAACCAGGAGTGCTGAATGTGATGTGGGAAGTGCCAACCTGGCAGCCTGTGCATAGCCTTTGTGAGCCTTGGTGGGTGCAGCAGAGCCCCAGGCCATGCCTAGGATTTCCAGGCTCTCTGGTTATACAAGTGAACCAAATAATACAATGTCTCTCAATAGCTGTATTTGTCTGAGCATTACATTCACATTAAAAAGAATATCCAAGGCAATTAACTCTACTGCAGTGCTGAATTAGAGACACTAAATTCCTCAAGGCCAGGAAATTTAGATAAACTATAAACTTTTCTGAAATACAGACAATTTTACCTCTCATTTCCTGCCCCTTTCCAAAACACTCATAAAGGTTTCTCAATACACGATGATGCAATCAAGATGATAATTTACTTTTGAAAACATCCTGGGTTTTAGAAAGCAAATATTATCATGCTGAAGTTGCACAGTGTGAAACCACAGCTGGCTGTATTGGAGTAGAAGGTTAATTTGGAGCATCTGTAATAAACTAATGACCCCCTCAAGCCATGAAGAGAAGGCAGTGCACTTTCTATTTGTGTTAGTATTAGGGAATGAAACCAGGTTACTGGGAAGGGAGGGAGGAAGATACTCTGGAAAACTGTCATGGCTCTCTGTCTTTAGGCAGATTGAGAAAATCTTTCATGTCTCAGTTGTAATAATGATCAAACTTTTGGTGTTTGAAAAGATAAAGGCATCTGAGACCTGCTTTCTCTCTTAGGGGAAGGAGAATGTAACAGAATTTGGCCTATAAAAAATGAGGTATTCCTAGTCTTTAGGCACTCCTGCTAGTCCCAACCCCAAGCTTGCTAAAATTGGTGTGTGCAGAAGGATGAGATAATCAGCATCAAAACTTTTTAGCATATTGGCAGTACCCAACACCGACTTTTAGAAGTGGTATTGAAAAGGCTATCTAAGACACAAGAATTTGCAGTCATCTGAGAAAGAGAGACAGATGCTTTAAATCCTGCTACTAACAACCTATTAGGGCATACAGAGCAGCCTCCCCATTCGAACTAAAACCACTGCAGGAAGTAGAAGAGTTCATTTTACATGTTGCTAGGCTGTTGTTGCTTCACTGGAAACACCCAGAGCAAACACCACCAATGAGGGCAAGAATGGTCCACTGTGTTGTGAGACTGAGCTTTTGACAGTTCAGAAAACAACACTTTTTCTACAAGTCTCACGGAAAAATATGAAATTTAATCAGATCACATACTGACTACATGGTGAATATTTAGTCATGCCATATCTGACAAAAATATACACTCATAATAGTTTTCTTATGTCCGCTGCTTTTTTCCGAGATGAAGTGATTCCACTTAGGATTCAGTAATGAAGTTACAGTAACCACCATTTTAAATTTCAGTTTTTAACCTGTATAAAATATATTGTCATCTGACACAGCATAAAAATATTTTATCTGGATGCATAAATGCCTATAATACCCAGAACTGCAATGTTAGAAGAGGTGACTGTGGTCCCTTAATGAGCACTTTGAGGAAAGACAGCAAATGGAACAGGCTCTGGCATCCAGTGAACACCTACACAGCTGCTCTACTGCATGACATTTCTAAATGGGCTTTTCTACAACAATATCTGACAAGTGATGAAAGCTGGATTGTTAAATCTGACAGTATCTCAAGTCTGTATCTCCAGGACACTTTTCATTAAAAGGCTCTCAGCTTTGGGTGTTCTTGAAAAGAACCAAAAAATTGAACCTTTAAAAATTGCACTGGCACATTAAACAAGTCTCCTTTCTACCATGACCTATTTTCTAGAAGAAATCAAGGATTTAAAGATATCTGCCTGAGGCACCCAAAAACAGACCTGAATTATTGGAAGGTGGATGAACAAGATCATTTATCACCTTCCCAAGAAGCACATAAAGTAAATAATATAAAATAAATACGTGTAGCATATCATAGTAATGTTGTATTTTATACAACATGCTATGTATGCATATATATTCATGTTCTTACATTTTGAAAACCCTGAATTTAATCTAATTTGCATTTGCCAGCATAGCTGATTTGAGGCCTGCATTTCAAAACTTTAATTTTTACCTGCGTGAGAGTATGAAATGCATATAATATCCATTGAATGAATGACTACCCCCTCCTACCTTTCAAAATTCCAACATCCCAGTCACTTTAAAAAAAAAAGTATTTATGATAATCTGTTCCTTCAAAGACTCAAAGAATAATAATTTCCACCTGAAATAAGCGTGTATGTTCATCTTCAGTAATACTTGGTCCAGCCATTTAAGGAATGCCTGAGGCCCACTGCCCTGAGGCCCTGGTATCTTGCTCTGAGGACTTCAGATGTGACCAACACAGCAGATCTGAGGGACTATCCCATAAAATGTAGCAGCATTCCTTGGTATGACAACAGAAATCATGGCCTGCAAGGCTGTGTTCCTGCCATCTGACCACGGTCAAGCACCCTATTGTGCTCTCCATCTCTCTGTGTTGAGTTCTTTTTACACAGAATTATGGAATGGTTTGGGTTAGAAGGGACTTTATAGTTCATCCCTTCCATGCGCAGGGACACATTTCACTAGAACAGAGTGTTCAAAGCCCCATCCAGTGTAGCCTTGAACACTCCCAGGGATGGAGCATCCACAATTTCTCTGGGCAACTTGTTCCAGTGCCTCACCACCCTCACGGTAAAGAATTTTTCATAGCTAACTTATATCTACCCTATTTCATATATCATATTCAAGAGGAAGAGTAGAGAATAACTATCCAAAATAACCTAGTTGAGTATGTAGGAGACACTAAAAAAAGACAGGAAGGGATAGACTTGGATAAAAAATTATCTGATGCTATCCTGTGTCTTACACTTACACCTTTAAAACCCTGCTTAGTTTTTACAAATGCTTCAACGTCTGCCTTTGCTGTTGGCAGACTTCCTGAATCTCTCATTCTGGAAGGTGAAGACCCACCTTCATTTTGACAGCATGTGCGTGTCTGCCCAGTTGCTATACAGGCTCACAAGCCGGACATTTCTGTGGCCATCTCTTTCAGTGGCACAGCTCAAATTCATAGTCTCAGCCCATGCCTGCCAGATAAAATACTGTATGAAACAGCAATAATGCCTTCTTTTCCCTGAAAGCCACCTAAAATACTCATCCTTCCTCTGCTGTCCAAGTAAGTAGATATTATGCCTCTCCTTGGAGAGTTTCCTGATCACCATGACTGGTTTACTGGGGACCTGACTATTCCTTCTGTTTTTCATGGAGTCCCTGCAGTGCCCTTGCAAGACCAAATGGTGCAGGGTAAACTTAGTATTTAGTAGCTATAGCATCAGCTAGGGAGGGTAGAGATATATTCTCCAGTTTCTACATCAGTAAATAGTTAAATTCAAATATTTGACCATTCAGCACCATAGCCCCTAAAATGTCAAAATAAATAACTGCCAGACTCTGGGAGAGGTGTGCAAAGTTACAGCAAGTGGAAGAATTGATCGATACAACTGCTTTTTCAGAAATAATCTGCAAACACACTCTGACTTCTTTCCCATGTTTAAAGCAAATTACATGGGTAGTGTGAATGAACAGGCTGAGTGTCAAAGCCTTGGATATAAATGAACATGCCTAAATATGTGAGATATAAACAAGTGTTGCAAAATAGTTCGTGAAAAATAGGACAGGCTCACTGTTACAATTTACCCTAGAAGGAGAGAGTAATCCAAGTTCTTGTTAATAGATTCATTGGGGTGGATTAGAGTCAAAAAACACTGAATGACCCATGTTTGTAATTATACATGTGGAGGGTTTATTGCAGTGGAGTACTGCACCCAGTTTGGGGCTCCCCAGCGCAAGATGGATATGAACATAATGGAGCAGAGCAAGACCAGCCGAGGGTTCGTAGGATAGCTGAGGGAGTGGAGCAGAATATGTATGAAAATAGACTGTGAGATCTGGAGTTGCTCAGCCTGTAGAAGAAAAGGCAAAGCGATCTTACTGCTCTCTACAACTCCTCATGGAAAAACATTGTCTTTCTACTATAAACCTCACCATCTTGCTTTATGGAAGACTTTTTCAAAAGGAATGAAAAGCATTTGTCATTGCACAAGAGATTAAAAAAAGGATTTTTCTTCACCAAGTTGAGCCTAACCTTGCTAAATTTTCAATAAAGCAAGGGAAGCTTTCCTTAAGATTAGAACAAAATACTAAACCTTGGACACCTGCCACAGCAAAATAATTTCTGTCCCTCTTGAAGGTATCTTTATGCTCATTCAGGTTCTGACTTCATAGGTGATTTCTTTCATTATATAGTCATTGTATCTTGTTTGATTAGATCATAGTTTATTTGACTTGATGGGTATTACATACGGGTCTACAAAAGATGGATCAGTTTGGACAGGTGACATGGCTAGGAGCTCAGCCAAAAACACTGATACTTCCGTGAGCTGTTCTGTGAGATGTTCACTTTGGATAGGCATATACCATTCCCCTTACCAAGAGGCTGCATGCTTTAATAAATATAGGGTGTATTTACAGTATGTAACCAAACATGCTTTTTTCTCAAATTCTGAACTATGGAGACTAGAAGTGTCTTCCTTATTATCTTTGGTTAGGTTTACTGACAAGTAGAGCATGTAGTATCTATTAAGAATTATAGTACTGTGTTTCTCTTTAAGGTTATTAATTTTTTTTTAGTACTGTTTCTTGCCCATGTCACTATGCCATGTTTCTTTGCGAGGTCTTTAGGAGAAGCTTTCAATTACTCTGTGCTGTACAGGCTCAGATAATCACTCTCTTTTTCAATACATTTTTTTCATTATTTATAGAGCTAAAGCGAAAAAGTTTCGGGGTATCACTTTTAAGTCCATCCTTGCTGTATAATATCCCATTCTAGACTTTGTTTTCAAGAGTGATGCAGGAAAATGAAAAGAGGTCAAGAAAAGCCCATGAGGTCTAGAGAGTTTGAGCTGTGTAGAAAGGCTGACACATTTGTTGTTGAGTTACAGGAAAGAGGAAAAATAAAGGAAAAATCTTTATATTCCTAAATGTTTCCTATGAAAAGGAAGGCAGTAAAGTATACTTCATTTCAACTGAGGATGAGAGGAAAGCAATCACCTTAAAAAGCAAAAAGAAAAACTTAAAGTTAGGTATTACGAAAGGCTTTCTAACAAATAATGTAATTAACACTGAAATAGGTCCCTGGGGAGTTTGCAGATCTCCACCACTTCTTCGCCACTGGATATTTTTAAAATCCATCTCAGGAGAACACTGAATTCTGTCCCAATGTCGGAAAATTAACAGAATGGTCTCTTCAGGTCCTATTTAGTCTTCTGTGTCTCTAATAGCTCCATCAGCTCCATCAGTACAGCTACAGGTACAACTTTCGTTCCCCACAAAATACATTTCTGGGACAATTTCTGCACTGCAGTTCTTCCTGCCACCGCAGATGGGGCTGGCTCAAATGCTTGCTAGGAGCTATAGCTCCTTTCCCTGTGAAGTGTGAAAACCTATTTAGTGATGCCTGTGAATGTTTTGCATCTTAAACAAAGGAATTATTTTAAGGACACTCTTTTCAAGTATTCTGTTAAAATTGTATAACTAATAGACTAAGATGCAGACTAAGCTGAGTGTAGATTGTCAAAAATAGGATGGGAAATCAGACAAAAGCCTGGGGGACGACTGAATCCTACAGGCCAGCCCTCTATCTGTTAGGTCTGTTGCGTTTTGTTTCTTCATTATAAGCTTCAGTTTGAGTCCGAGCTGTGTAATTCTAAGACAGAGCCTCTCCTTCTCCCAGAAAGCAGAAGAACCTGGGACACCTTAGGATCATCACAGAGCAGTTCCCTTTTGAGCACAAGAGCTCTGACGTGAGCATGGTAAAATGACAGTGGATCACATTCTCTGGAGCTGACTCCTTGCTCAGTAAACTCACTTTCTCTGTATACCTCAAATGTTACCTGCTTTAACAATGATTGACATTAATCATGGTGGCAGTTCTGTGTTATTCCTGTTCCAACTAGACAGCTAGCATTGTTTGTGGATATTTATCTAGACTGGGTTTATCACTGGACTCTTAACTACTGGTGGATACACATTCTTGACAGCAGCACGTGAACTAGGAAGAGCCAAGGCCTTTTCTGCTTTCTGCACTGCCATGCTGGCAAGGAAGTTGGAAGTGCGTGTGAACCTGGGAGGAGACAGAGCCAGGACAGGTGACTCAAACTAACCAAAGGGATATTCCAGACCATATGGCATCATGCTCGGTATATAAAGTGGGGGGAGGATGGAGGAAGGGGAGGACATTTGGAGTGATGTCTTTCCAAGTTACTGTTATATGTGATGGGGCCCTGCTCTCCTGGAGATAGCTGAACACCTGCCCGCCCATGGGAAGCAGGGAAAGAATTCCCTGTTTTGCTTTGCTTGTGTGTGTGGTTTTTGCTTTCCCTATTAAACTATCTTTATCTCAGCCCACAAGATTTCCAGCTTTTACCCTTCTGATTCTTTTCCTGGTCCTGCTGGTTGGGGAGTGACGGAGCAGCTGCCTGGGGCTTAACCACCTCAACAAAATATTTGCAATGAGTCCACTGGGACCCTTCTGCCAAAACCAATCAAAGAGTCAATTGGGACTTCTGCCAAAACCAGTCCAAGTCTAATTGCTCACGTCAAATTCAGTGTATTATTAAAGTAAAACACAATGGCAACCAAAAAAAGAGAATAAAATAAGTTAATATTGTTATAAAGCAAAAAACTCTGACATATGCCACCAGAAAAGGAGTTTGCATCTCTTGGAGATGTTGCTCTCCATAGAGTCACAATGGTTTGGGTTGGAAGAGACTTTGAAGATCATCTAGTTCCAATCCCCCTGCCATGGGTAGGGACACCTTCCACTAGACCAGGTTGCTCAGGGCCCTATCCAACCTGGTCTTGAACATTTTCTGGGATGGGACATGTAAAACTTCCATGGGACCTGTTCCACTGCCTTACCAGCTTATTGGTGAAGAATTTCTGTCTCACAAGATCTAATAATGCCTGATGGAGTAGCTCACAGGGACTTCAAAGGTGCAAGAGTGGCATAGCTCTGGCAAGTGGAAGAAGGAAAAGAGAACAATTTTCCTATTTCAGAACCTTTGCTTTCATGTTCCCAAAACGATATATCAGTATGTAATCTCAATATCTATGTTTCCTCTGACATTTTTTTCCCTTTCTTCAACTGGCATGAATACAGTTGCAATGAATTCTTGGGAGGAGGAAAACATTACCTCCCAACTATCTGAAAGAAGACATACCCTTTTCTGCCAATCTTGCAAAGTCAGCTTCTGAAGAAGGTGTGATCCGGGGAGGGTGAACAGCAGTGTCTCTTTGTACAGACCAGATGGAGAGAGAAGGGACAGGGGACATTCACATGGATTCTGCAGCTGGCAGCAACCAGAAAAGTGTGAATTTGGTCTGTTTTCTTTCGTCGGTGCCTTTAGAAAGACCTGGCTCTTCTAGATTCATTGCTGTCCTATTTTGAGGAGGATTCTTGTTGCCCCATTCCAGGAAAGCATTATTTGTTTTGCTGTCTGTTCAGCATTCATTACTTTACTTCCAAGAGAAGTGAGAAAACAACAAACCAATTTCTTCCATTCGTTTTCCACTGTCTTTAGCCCTAGGGTCAGCTTTGGCATTTAGGTAGCAATATGCTTTATGACCTAAAATACACAGAAAGTGTAATCCTTGCTGATCATATTAGTAGCTTTCTTTTTCAACAAGGAAAAGACTATTAGCATTGCTTAACATACATTGTGAATTCCATCATGGAATTCTGCACTTCTCTATCCCTTTAATGAGTTCATGGTCTTTTAATTAAAGTGAATGAAGCTGGGCATGACAAGCATTGGCAAATGGGAGGAAGGAAAAAACTGATGTCTGCTCTTGTAAGCAAGTTATTTTGCATTATTTACACACAACACCACTGAAGTTTCTCACTCATAAAATGGAGTGGGAGGTATTTCTGTGTCAGGAATGGTAACTGGTCCTCCAGTAAGCTGAGGCATTTGTCACAGTGACGTTTGCACATGAGATTGCCTCACTTTTTCTGTTTGTATAATTTCATTTTTAAACAAACAAACAAAAAGTTTCTGGTTGTTTCTAAAATCATTAGGATGCACAGACCATGACACCCTCTCCACAGATGCAGCATTGGCAGTGACAGAGAACATTCCTCTTCCTGCCTCTCACTGGTGCCAAGCACCTTCTGTCCACCAATGGAAACCTCTGCACAGAGGTGCCCGGTTGTTATTTCCTTTTATGTGGAATGTCTGAAATAGGAAGGCTGAACAACACCTTAATCATGACAAGTCAGAAGATGATCAGCATCTGAAAATAGCTGCCACACAACTCAGAACAATTACTGCTCCTAAATCAGAGAGATTTTGCCTTCAGATGGTAAGAACATATCAACCTGTCTCTGTCTGCAGATGTTCTTCAGATGGGTTAAGCAGAGCTGGATCTTTCTACTTCGTCTGCCACTCAGTTCCAGATGTACTGACGTTCTCTGTGATGTGAGAATGGCCCTGATGAGGACTGGACTGGGGTCCCTACACTTATCTCATAAATCTCTAAGGTTTTCTGCTTTTTAAGGTTTTAAGGGCATATGGGGCTGTCTTACATTTTGGAAGAGTGAAAACTGTTTGAAGTTGTGGGAAAAAGGTAGAAAATGTGTAGACAAAAAAAATGTATTACCTATTTTCACAGGTTCAAATTCAAGAAAAGCTTCTTGAAAACTATTAGCTTATGGAATATTGTCTCAAAGAAGTGTGATATACATAATATGATGCTGGGCATTGTCCTCCAGAGTGATTAGTGAGATGATCCTCTCTTCTAAGCTTTCAGTGTCACTGTCTTTGTGAAATGTTTCAAGATATGTAGAAGAAAAAACCTATGTAGATGCTCCAGAAGTGAAAATAATGCTTCACAATATTTAAAAGAAAAATTATTTTAAGACACTTAATGAAAGACATCAGGAGTTAATTTGGCTCCATAGGTGTCTACTTCTCACCGTATTTTTAATTACTGTTTGTATAATGCCATCTAAAGATAAAAGAAGCTGAATCTTTGATGTAGCATTTTTGTCTTTCAGTGTTTGGAGAACTGAAATCTCATTATCTTTTTCCCAATTGTATTTCTAATGTGGAAGTCCCAGAACCTGTAAATAATTTACACTCCTTTTGAAGATTCTTTACCAGCTTCACTTCAGCAATATTGAAACAGAGATCAGAGGCAAGATGAATTTGCTTGTGATATCCTTTGACTGTAAGGTAACACCCTGGAATGTTTGAAATGTGATATAAATGTTTCAATGGTTCAAAACCAAGTTCAGTGTGGCAATTTTCACATTTCAGTCATTATGTTACCTCCTTGCATTTAAAAGTTCCTTGCATCTTTTAAAGAAGTGAACTTAATTTCACAAGTGCTGACACATTAAACACATATTACATTGCTCCGAAAGATGTCTTCATTAGCTCTGCCTCACTGGTAAGTAAAACCAAATGGCTGATGATGACCCAAATTTGGCTTACTTTTGAATACCATGGACAAACTCTGACTGTATCAGAAAACTGTCAGGTGACAGAAAGACTGAAATTCAATTTGAGTATTTCATGAGCTCAGTGTTCCAGGAAGAGGGGAAAAAGTCTTGATCTTTATAAAATGAACACAGAGCTTTTCCCTATTCTTTCACCCCAAGTCTTATTAAAAAAACCCAACCAAACTGTCAGAAGGCAATAACACTTAATTTGGTAATTTTTAAGATTACACTTCCTGATGCAACTATAACTCTTTACGATACCTTCTACCTCTTTTCTTCATTAAGGTAGTTTTTTATTTTGCATTAGTATGGTGAGATTTCACTGCCTTCACTGATTTCTTCCCCTGCAGGGCCCTCCTACAGGCCCCTGAGCTTGGTGAAACCTCCTTTTCTGATGTTCATGGTCTTCACTCAGCATTTTTACTTTTTCTATTCCTTAGAAGATTGAACACTATCCCTTCAACCCGGCAATAGAGCAGAGCAGTATCTGACAGTATGCCCTATCTCCACTCCAAATGTTTACTTCAGCACTTCAGCACTTTAAAGCTTACCTCTCTTAGAAGATTGGGTTACGTGTCAGAAAATGCCAGTTATTATGCCACAATCCCTGCAGTTCCATTCAACTACAGCTTTCACCCAAATTGATTTAATTCTATCAGTCTTCCCCACCAGCCAGACCCAAGTCTAAACAAAATGCTCTGAGAAAGGCTTGTGAAATGGAAATTTGTATTTAACATGCTTTTTAGTTTCCTGTAATGTTCTCCTAGTCTATATCTGAGTAGTGAAAATCCACTCCCTTCTCCCATCACTATTTACCCTCCTATTAACTAAGTCTAGTAATTCCTAAAAATGCTTCAGTTACTGCTCCTTTCATAGCACATTTGTGGCAGACTTCATCATGGCACAGCTCCTGCTTTTTCTTCTTTTTGCTCTTTTTCCATGCCGGAGCTGTCTCAACATTTTTACCTCTGCCCATGGGATATTACCGGGTTTTTCTTGTTGTTGTTTGCCTCTAAAATATTCTAGAGTTAAATAATCCTATTCCTATTATTTTGTACAGTGGGCAAGTAATTTGAACTCAATGCTAAAACCAAAGAACTCCCGAGATCTGAGTTCTGCTACAAGCTTAGAACCTGGCCTTTGGTCAGTGTTTCAGAACATGTGGAGACCTCCAAGCCAGACCCAACCTGCTATAACCAGCAGGGTGCTGTGCTGGCATGGCCATTCTGCACCAGAACCTCCACAGGCTTGTTCTTGAGATAGTTTTGACCTGATGACCCTGAACTATTGAGTGCTCACCAACATTTCTGGTTTTAGATGGGCTTGTGGAGAGCATCAGCACCTGTGTTGTAGATATACTCACGACCTCTGTGTTCTAGTTTGTTTTTCCATTGTAGCCCAACAGTACTTGTAAAGCATGTTGAAGGAATGCTCAATTAACCTTTGTGCTGGGCTTTTATAAGTGGGGTTTACTTTATGAACCCTCTGCCTCACTTAGATAATTCCCCTACCTTTTCTCCTCTGCCCTTTCTGCCCCTTTTAGAGGGCTACTGGGCAACCTCATTATATATTCAACCTCTTTTTCTCTGATGTGTGAAATAAGATGAAGAATTAAATAAATTCAAAGAACACTGGCTCTTTCTAGTGTGTATCAGGAAAATGAGAATGTATTATGCTCTCCTGCTCTTTGAGAGCCCACCAGAGCCAGCTTTTCACAGGCAGGACTCACAGGTATCAGGAACAGTGTAGTAGGACAATATATAGAGACCATAGTATTTGGAGAAAATACAGCATCAACAGCAGCTGTAGCATTTATTACTGAAACTGCCTGTTTGTGGTTTTTATTTTGGGGGCAGGTGGGGTGGCAGGGATTTAAGTGGCAGCCCAGCTCTTCCAGGAAGTATGCCTGAAGCTGAAGGCCTCTTTAGCAAGGAGAAAGAACTGGCCCACCAGGGCTGGTAAAATGACAACTGATCCCCATTCAAGACAGAGGACTGATGTAGATAATTTCTTAAGGTTCTGTGCAGTGCTGTCTTCTTCTGGATATTTGATTATCTTAAAAAATGAAAGTCTACGTATGTTTATAGTTTTGCAGGGGCATCCCTTTTGCAAACTAATTCTCTTGAGAACTCCAAAGGTGACTATAAAATTGTCCTTCTAAAAGCCATATGCCCTCTTTCCAATACTTTTAATTAGTATCTTGGTAATTACGTCAAGGAGCGTGGTTCTTAAATGCATGTTGACATTTCTTACTCAGAACAGAATTCACGTTATGGTTGGTGAATATATTGTTTCAATGTGTCCAGAGTGTGTCAATGTCAAGAAATCAAATGTGCTGTGACAGGAGACACACTGCAGAGCTCATGGCTTGCCTTGAAGGGATTGGATGATCTAAGGACAGGTGAAAAGCCTGTTTGAATGGAGTAAAAAAGTAGTCTTTATTTCCATTAGAAATGTTTTACACTGTTAGAAGCTTTTTTATAGATATTTAACTTGATGACAAACAGAACTGGTAGAGACAGCTTTTCCTTCAGGGTTAGAGGAGGCTACTGCAGGCAAAATCCACCCTCATTTGGGAATTCTAGACTTACTGGCAGCAATCTTTTATTCATTCCTTTGTATCAGCTAATGTAAATTTGGAGTGGGAATAAACGTTTTCAAAAGCCAAGATATTTCTCTTCTTCAGTTTTTAATAATGTTTAAGCATGAAGCATTTTCTGTTTTGCCTCCCTCTAAAAATAGTGCTTCTTAAATTAGTAGCAATTGCCAGATCCATTATGAATCTTTCTGTCATGTAACATGAAATAAACTGATTTGAAGCCATTACCTGAACATGCAATCCCCAAGACAAATGGTTCTGTAGCAAAATACCTAGAAGACTGTAATTGAGAAGGAAGGCTATATTATCCATCCCTTACTCTTAGCTACCCACTACAAGAGTAAGGGGTCAGCCCAGGGCTGCAAGAGATCCTTTGATGCCTGTGATAAATGTGTATCTCCACTGAGGGGAGGTAACTCCCTACTGATTACTTTCCCACCTCTCTGTCATCTCTTCTCTTTCAACTTCTTTCTAGGCCAGGAGGGCCCAGTGCAGGCCAGACTGCAAACACAGACAGCAGCCCCAGCCTCCCTATGGGAAGAACCACCCTATAGGTGGACTTATGAGTGGGCAAGGCAGATTGACCTAGTTTGAGGAGCCAGATTTTGCTTTTGCTGCCCTTTCTGTTGCATTTTCAGCTCTCACAAATGAGACAAAAAATGACAATTATTTCAAGACTTAGAGCAGCCGAGGAGCTGGCTGGGGCTCTCTGGATAGTGCTGACTCCTAACAGGGATGAATGCCCATACTTCCCTTGGTGGAGACTGGGAGTGAGGTAGAAGGCAATGTTTTCCCTTGCATCTATGTTCAGGTACTTCTCTATTTGTCCCCTGTATCAAGCAATTTGGGTTGTCTGCTTGTAAAGCTGCAGTGCCAGCAGTACAAGGAGAAGCTCCTTCAACTTCAGAAGCCTTCTTGCCTATTAGAATTAAATCCTATGAAAACTCAACAATCCTGAGTTGTTAGGAATTTGAGCACTATTATGGCTCATCTATGTGCTAATGATACTGCTTTTAGAAGAGGTTTAAACCTAAATCTCTTTCGTGAGGAATATTTTGCCCACAAGTGATTTGAGGGTAATATCTGACTATTATTATTCTTGTGTGAGCATCTATGGGGATTCAGGAGTCACACAGGAAGTGACAAACTTAATTTGTCTCTAAATTACTTGTCACTAACTAGTTTTATGATGTTATGTGTGAGTGAGCCCTTAGTATGTAGCAGCTGCTGATAGTGGAAGTTTATAGCAATCAAAAGGGATGTAATCCACACTAAATTTGTTGGGCAGTGTTGCTCCCTCCTGTGATTACTGTGATACATCAGAAGGTCAGCAGGGAAAATGCAACCTTGACTTACAAAGATATTTTTGTTTGTCAAGCATTAGAAATTGGTATGTATAGATCTGACCTCCAGGCTTCCATTGATGGTACAGCCAGACCCATTTCCACCATGGAGAAAAGAAAATGAAAGGAAAACCCAGTGTCATCCTGACCATTTCTCGATGACTCAAATATGTTGATGTGGAAGTTAACAAAGAGTACAGTGTATAAAATTAAACTTTGTTATTGTACTCTCATTTACCCCTGTAAATGAAAAGAAAGTATGAGCTTACATGCACTAGGTGTGGATATCTGGCTGGACAGGTAGTATTGTAGTGCCTGTCTTCTGCAGTAATTTCGGTACTTCTTTGCCCAGCACCACCTAACATAAAAGCCAAGTGTGCTGACAGAGGGGTGTGGGCTCCAGACTGCTTTGCTTGCACAGGAGTGCCTAGAACACTGGGCTACAGGCAGAGTCTTCCAAGTTCTTTCTCTCCTCTGTAGTGACTTACATGTCCTTCTACAGAGACATCTGCCTTCAATGTGGTTTGAGGAGCAGGTCTGCTTCCCAGTGCCAGACTTTGGTAGAAGATATGCACCCAGGGAACCAAGATCTGCTTGGTTCGTCCTGGGTTTGGCAGGTCAGGGAACCAAAGTTTCCCTCTTCTGGGTTTATCCTTTTAAACAATGAGCCCGTTCCAATATATTCTAAAGATGAATAGTACTTGCCCACCTTTGTGAAAGAAAAGCTGTGGCTATGCTCACTCAGGAGGTGATCCTGGATCTGGAACTAGAGGAGGCATCAGTGCGCAACGTGGACTCAAGCACTCGTGCTTTGTAAAGCAGTATTTGTTTAAGCACACATCTGTGTCCACTTTTTATTAATGGCCAGTTCAAGCCACCTTCACTCCCAGTTTGACAGTGACTCCCTGAGTAACTGTCCCAGTACTGCCCAGGGAACCTGGGAAGCAAGATGGGGCAGTTTCATTCCACGAAGAGAAATTGGCTGCTTGAAATTTAAGGGCCGTACTGCGTTAATTTGAAGGTGTCAACATTTTTTGTTAAAAGACCAAGTGTAAACAAAATCAGTGTTCAGTTCCTGAATGAATGTGAATGGATGAAAAGGAAGGAAGGAAGGAAGGAAGGAAGGAAGGAAGGAAGGAAGGGAAAGAAAGAAAGAAAGAAAGAAAGAAACAAAGATGCTTCTGAGTGAATTCCCTTTTGGTGATTCAGTCCAGCCAGACTTCACAAGAAAAATTCAGCATCCTTTGCCTCCTTTATGATATGCTGAACAGTAAGAGTCCATCAGAGAGAATGAACTCTGTCTTAAGACTGGATACCACATGTCACTGTGGCTGATTCTTCATGAAGGGAATTAATTGCCCTGTGTGACTGCAACCTGCTGCAATGAGGCAACAGTAGGTTTAAAATGGGGCTCAAACGGAATAGCATAAAAGTGTATTAAAATGCAGCAAGAAACCAATATTACCGTCTCTCTTTAAAGTGGGAACTTAGTCTCCCTTTGCGTAGACCAAAGATTTAAATGTGGTATCAGGATGCAAAGCTAGAAATTGGTACTGCATTGCCTAAGGTATCTAAATACAACATATGGTAAGTGGGGCTGTACAGATACAAGACTATTTAAAATCCTTTTTGGCAGCAAGACTCAATTGTCATGTTTTGTTAGGTCTGTTTTGTGAAGCAAAGGCAGAGCTTATGTGCACATGCAATGCAAGAAAGGATTTCCTACTATGCCCCAGGAAAACTGACAAACCAAACTATTCTCTAATTGAGTTGTGTTCCACTGTACTGAAAAATGTGATCTTTTTAGCAAACAGCTTTAAAGCGAATTAAAGAGCATCTTTGCTTGTTTTTAATAATAATGTTATACAATCATGTCTGCATTTTTAGCTGGGTGCTACAGTGTTTGTCCACAGAAATAGCAAATAGTGACATAATCTTTTTAAGTGGTCTAGATATTTTGATGAGAAAGCCAGACACGAGGTGGGCAGGACAGCTGGCAGATCTCATTCAAGCTCTGCATTATCATTGATGAAAGACAGAAGCACATCTAAAATATTTGTTTTACAGAAGAACTTACAGAGCTTTATAAAGCAATTTATATCCAAAATGTATTTTGGGAGAAGAGGAAGAAACAAAGCTTTGTATTTTGTAGTATCGTAATTAAAAGCTTGAAGAGTGGTGGAAAGTGGAGTTACATCCAGCTGGTGGCTGGTCACCAGTGACGTTCCCCAGGGTTCAGTGTTGGGGCCAGTCCTGTTTAACATCTTTATCAACGATCTGGATGAGGGGATTGAGGGCACCCTCAGTCAGTTTGCAGATGACACCAAGCTGGGCAGGAGTGTTGATCTACAGGAGGGTGGGAAAGCTCTTCAGATGGATCTGGACAGGCTGGATTGATGGGCTGAGGCCAGTTGTATGAGGTTCACTAAGACCAAGTTCTGGGTCCTGCCCTTGGGTCAAAACAACTGCCTGCTAGGCTACAGGTTAGGGGCAGAGTGTCTGGGAAGCCACCCAGTGGAAAAGGGCCTGCAGGTGCTGGTCAACAGCAGCTGAACATGAGCCAGTGTGTGCCCAGGTGACCAAGAAGGCCAGTGACATCCTGGCCTGTGTCAGCAATAGTGTGGCCAGCAGGACCAGGGCAGTGATTGTCCCCCTGTACTCGGCACTGGTGAGGCCACATCTCAAGTTCGGTGTTCAGTGAAGCGAGTCCAGAGAAGGGCAATGGAGCTGGTGAAGGGTCTGGAGCTGCTTATGAGGAGCAGCTGAAGGAGCTGGGCTTGTTTGTCCTGGAGAAAAGGAGGCTCAGGGAGGACCTTATTGTACTCTGCAACCACCTGAAAGGATGTTTTAATGAAGTGGGGGTCAGTCTCTTCTCCCAAGTAACAGGACAAGAGGAAATGGCCTCAAGTTGCACCAGGGGAGGTTTAGATTGGCTATTAGGAAAAACTTCTTCACTGAAAGGGTGGTCAAGCACTGGAACAGGCTGCCCAGGGAACTGGGGAAATCAGCATCCCTGGAAGTGTTCAAAAGGGATGTGGATGTGGCACTTGGGGACATGGTTTGGTGGCAAACAGGGTGATGTCAGGTTAACATTTGGACTAGATTATCTTAGAGGTCTTTTGAACCTTAATGGTTTATGATTCTACAAACACAAATAATTTGGTGTTCCTCAGAAATTATTTGCAGCTTAAACAGTACAAACCATGCTGTTCCACAAGCAAAGCAGTAAACCAGAGGAAAATCAAAAGTGAAAACTGAAGAGTGATTTTTTTTCCTATGTCAAGCTTAAGAAATATGAATGATAAATTAATAGCTTGGAGATTGAGGACATTGCAGTGAGTAATAGTAATTTTCTAGAACAAAATATAATGATGGTTTGGATGACTTTTGCAAATAGAAATGCTATTCTAGTGTACCTGAAACTCCTCCAAGTAGAGAAGAAGGTTAAAAAGTTCTACCAGGTAAAGGGGCAATTTCTCTGCAAGTATTTCTACAAAGACTGGTTTTGATTGGCACTGTCTTCCAAGATAACTTAGCCAAATTCCTAGCTGAGATCAGGAATAGGAAGTAATATTTAGTGGCATCTAAAGGAATGTATGGATGCTCATTAGTGTTAGTTTCCTAAACTTGCTGAACGTCACAGTAAAATATTTGGAAACCTGACCGGAAAATCTTGGTACCAGCAGCAATCCTCTTTGAGCACTTTCAGGGAATGGCCAAAATACCATAAGACTGGTAAATGACAAACACAAAGAGCAGTTCTCAGAAGGCAAGTGGTTGTTCCAAAGAAAATAATTTCTTCTTAATGTCCCTGATTGACACAGCCTTAGAAAATGGCCAGTGGAATAAATCTATGCACTGCTTGGTAGGGAATGGAACATTCCTTGTTAGACATTTTAAAGAAGAGACTGGGTAAAGATAAACCCCCTCTTTGGAGGATCACTGGTAGTATTTTAAGCAGACGCATGGACTAGATCATTTCCTGAGATTCTTTCCAGCTCTGTTGTTCTACAATTCTCATGCTCCATAGAATTAAAGAAGTACGGAAGTCACTGTGGTTTTGAAAATGTAACTATATTTTCATTCTCATGAACTATTTTGTTATTCTCTGTTGCTGCAGATGCAGTGACTGACCAGGCCACATTTACTATGTAGAGATGTTTACCCGGCGCATTTAAAATTTATCTGGATGATGAAAGATTAACATTGTTTTGAAGTTAATTTATGGCTTCTGACACACACATCAATATCCTTTCAAAACTTTGGAGAGACTCTACGAAGAGACAATTCCATTATTTACACAACTGAATTAAAAAATCTTAAAATTACATTGCCTCTTTGGGATTTTACTTGTTTACTTAATGGGCCTCTTGACATAAAAGCATTTTTGGCAGACACATTAATATCACTGAAGTAAAGGAGTGATTTAAAACAGCTGATTTTCTTTCCATCACCTCCTGCTGCAGCAGTGCAACAGTAGGCAAAATAGCATGGAGTTCACAGTACACATGATGAAGCACGGCCTATTTTTTCCTCCAGACTTTAAAATCCCAGTGCGAAGCTGATTTTCCATGTACTTCTGATGTTGGCATACACTCATATTCTCATCAGCCCTGGTTCAGACCCCTGCAATATGCTGAGGTAGTAAAAACGTGACCAAAGACTTCAGCCTTGGAGATGAAACTAACACTACATGTCAAAAGGGTAAAAAAACCACACACAAAAAAGCTTTCAATGCATTATGACGTACATTTTTATTATCCTACTTTTTGTGTTGCTGTCAAAGTTTTTTCAGAACCAACCAGTAAATGAATCCACTGAATTTTCATGCTAAAGTGGTAACAGTGTCTGTGAGGTACAGGAAAAAGCGTAAGAAAAGAGACAAAATATGTTTATTGTGTATTGTTGAACATTAAATTCTGGGAACAAAGAGAAGTTGAAAATAAAGTTCCAACAGCTCAGCCATGAAAAGGTGTAAGATAGAGCCGTCGAGAGTTCATTTCAGCCGTGGTGAGAGAGGGAGCTAGTCGAGTATTTTAAAACCAGGCTGATGGATTAGCAAACTGGGCAAGAAATCTAGTGTGACCGCCAGGTGTGCATCTCAGAGGCGCGTGTGATGCAGAGGACCTGCACACACCGAGAGAGCCGAGCAGAGCCGCATCTGCCCGTCGCTGCATTAATCACTCATCTTTTCGCTCCCCAGCACTCGCCCGTCATCCGTTCCGACCGCCGGGACCCAGCCTGGGGGTTCTGCGGTGCCGCTGCCACGGCCTCCCCGCCGTGCCCGCGCACCCGGGCTCGCTCGCCGCCAGCGGGATGCCACGCGCGGGGCCGGGGCCGCGGAGCCGTTCCGCGTAGGGAAACAGCCCCCGGGGACCGAGGAGCTCCGTGCCGGCTGGGGCTGGCCCCCCCGCGGACGTCCCGGGCCGCTACCGGGGTCCCGAGCCGCTGTGGCCGCCGCAGCCGCT